>LVTN01000863.1:44080-55977 GCA_001649415.1 Musa itinerans | reverse complement strand
TTTTTTTTCGAGTTCCTAATAGGAAGTTACAACAAATAGAGTAAAGAAATGTCAGAATTGATCATCTCTGTTTTACAGAATTGATAGAATCAATTTAAACAGATGTTTCAGAAGGCAAACATATTTCAAAATTTCCAAATTATATGTCAAAAGAAATATATACGAATCTAGATTCCAAACAACCAAGTTTTGCAAAATTCAGAATTTTCACTAGAGAGTTATGAGAAATTTAGTAACAGAATGTCAGAATTGATCATCTCTATTTTGCAGAATACATGAGGTCTTTTCATTTATATGTTTGGATAGGTAAATTTACTCCAAATCTTTCAACTTTTATATCAAATGAAAGCTCTATAAGTCTCCTTTCGTATGAAAGAGGTTTTTCCTCAATCCAAATTTGGTGCAAAAAGTTATGGCCACAAAAGTACTAAAAGGTCAAAATCTGAAAAATTCTAGATTCACATTTGATGTATAAATGGCATAGATATCTTACATGAAGCCACAATCTTCCAATTTTCTTAAAATCAAGGTGAAAACAAGGATCAAAATTTACCTCTAGGATGGGTTAGAACACTTGCCTTAAAAAGTTTTGATTTCTAAATGCGGGGGAATCGATGCAAAGCCTTAAGCCAAGATAAAAATTCTTCTTCAATTCTTTCTCTTTCTCTTCTCCTTCAATTCCTTCTCATCTTCTCAAGTTACGTTGGCAGCAAAGTTTCCCTTAATTGTGCCTTAAATTACTTAGATTTAGCTCATGCTAAAATAGTGAGGTGGCAAGCATACATGGAGGTTTAGGTGTCATCTTCATAATAAATGCAAGTGGCTCATCCTTGCTAATGCCACATGTCCTCCATTTTATTTTTTTTTCTTAATGTGAATCTTTCACAAATCACCTCCAATTAATGAGATTCACCTTTTGGTCTCTCACAATACTTTCAATATATATATATATAATATTTAGTACTAAAGAATTATTAAAAAAAATCTTCATATTTACAAATAAGTCCTTATAAATTTTCAAAAATGAGGGATGTTACAACTACGATGTAGTGGCCTAGTACGTCCGTAGTTGATGAGTTGAGTGAATTATTATGGAGATTTTTCACTAAGACAAAAGGAGTTCTGACAGGTATAACTCACGGCTAGCTCGATATTGAGCTTAGAGAGTCACACACATATGGTAGATACTGCGATGAGTAGAGGTTTAGATATGAGATATCCGCCGGAGCCCCTATCTTATTGGATATCCAATAAGCCCTTGAATTATTGGATCCTATGGATAAGATCAAATAAGAGCCCATAAGAGATTATTGGATAGAGATCCACTAATCTAGGAGGCTTGGGTAGTTGGATGGAGATCCAATGCCCAATAGGGGAGGATCCATTAGGGTTAAGTTGACAGTGGACCTCTATAAATAGGTGGGATTCAGTGGTTCATAAGCTAGAGCATTTTGCTTTCCTCTCATATTCTCCTCCCCTTCTCCACCTTAGAGCAGGCCTGAAGTTTTGAGGAGCGTCGTTGCAGCCCTACTGTGTGGATCACCACTAGAGAGGAGGGTGCTTGATCTCCTTCACACTCTCCTAGAGATCTGTAAGGATTTATGGATATATGATCTCCCTAGGTAACACAATCTATTCTATACACAATTTTAAGTTTCACAGATTTTTACGCACCAATTTTCGCACGACGACGAACAAATCTTTGGGGAATTGGGGATTTTGTTTTCTGTTTTTTCGCTGCGCATGTCATGTTGCCCCTAAGATTTCCCAACAGAACTTATCGGGTCTTTGATGACCTATGAAATGACTTATTGGACACTTGACGAACTTAAACAACCTTCCAAAGAACATGAAGGATTTGACACTTCAAACAATAGAATACCACTTGAGTGATAACTTAAGTGATGATGATGATGACTTTAAACTTCTCACTATAAAATTTAAAAAGTTCATGAAACAAGAATTAAATAATAAAAATAAACTTAAAAAGAAGTTGCCAAAGAAGAAGAAAGTATTCAAGGTTGCTTGGGATGAATCGAGCTCATTCGATAACGAGGAGCACACCGATGAAGATGAAACGATGAACTTCGCTTTTATGACTCTCGACAATGAGGTAAAAATCTTAAACGAAACTCCTTTACTTTATTTTGAAATTACTTGATGATTTTTCATGAGTTATTTTTCAATTAGTTAGTAAAATATAAAAAAATAAAAATTATAAAAAAATATATCATGCTTCTTTTTATTTTAAAAATGATCATGAAAATTACATATTTTATAATAAAGGAATAAAATGTTAGACTTAAATCAAATGATAATCTTATGTATGTTTTTAAGAAGAAATAATATGTATCTTGATGATTTTCGATTTTGATTGAAAATGCTTTATGTCCAATAAAACCATGCTTGATGACTTAATGAAAATGTTAAGAGGTTTGATATCATACTTAATGAGTTCATAGTTTGAAATTGTGCAGGTTGTACCTTAAAAACTTAAAACCATGTTTTGGTATCTTGCCCGAAGTAATGATGCATAATGATCATGCATAATGAGTTTATATTTCGAAATTATGCATGATGATTCTTATAATTTATGGCTTATCAATATTTGTCGTAATAAAAGTTGCTTTTTTGGTTTTAAACATGATGTATGTTTTGATTAGGCATAAATGACAAAGACATGCTTGTGTGAAATAAAAAGAAAATATATTTTTCTTTAAAATTTCTCAATCCCTACCTTATCAAGTTTTCAAAAGGGGAGATTGATAAATATATTTGTATCATTTTTATGAATCTCTTGGACTATGAAAATGATTTTGATGATTTGAATTTGAACGAGTTTTATCCAAATCATGATCTTGATTTCTTATAATTACTTGAGATTTTTTTTTTGAATCAAGATCTCTTCTTTGTGCTCTTACGATTTTTCTTGGTATTTTATTTAAAGAGGAGATTTACTATATGAATCATGAGAATTATTATACATGAATCGAAATCCTTTATGTGTTCTCCCATGACTCTATTTGCTATAGGAAAATCTTTATCTATATCATCGATTTTGAATTCTCAGAATTAAAACTTGATAATTTCTTTATATAAATCAAGATCCCTCACTTTTTATTCTCAAATGATTTCTTGTATTTTATTAAAGATAATATTTATCAAAATGAATCATATCTTTTAGTATTCACAAGATCTTTGATATTATCTTTCATGACATGATGTGTAAATTCCTTTGTATTTATGGTTGTAAACCTTATGTTATAAGTAGAGCATTGATATAAAAAAAATAATTAATACCATTGTATTCTTCCACTCTACTTCTTCCTTGTTTACAATGACAAAGGGGAGAGAAAATTGTTAGCATATCAAGAGAACCAAAATTGCTAGTTTGAATGTTAAATTTAGGCAAATTGTCAAATCTCTCAAATGCATAAACTCTCCCTATACATTTTTTTTTCGGATCAAGATCTTGACTTCTTGATTTTTATGAATTGAATATTCTTTATGAATCAAGATCGTTTCCTATCATTCTTTCTATTTACAAAAGAAGAAATTTGTCAAAAATGATATATGGTCTTTTGACATTCATGACTTATTTTTTTTAAATATTGATGTAAATTCATCTTTATTATTTATCTTTGTCATGATTTGAAGATTGAAGTAAAGGGAAAAGAGTTATAACATTGTATTCTTCCTTTCTATTTGACAATGACAAAGGGGGAGTAAAATTTGCTAGCTTGCATGCTAAATTTACTAGCTTACAAATTGCAAGTCGAAAAACTTGATAGGAAGCAAAATTGCTACCTTGTACTTCTCAAAAGAGAAGAAAGAACTTGCTATGTTGAACATCACTAAGTTTTCTAGCTTGCATATTTTAAGAAGATTTAAAAATATACTATCTTGCACATCATAAAGAAAAGCAAACTTGTTAACTTGCATATCATAAAAATTGCTAGCTTGCATGATGTAAAACTTGCTAGAATTGCTAGCTTGTAATCTAAAGAGAAGCAAAAAGTTGCTATCTCAAGAAAAGCAAACGTGCTAAACTTGCACATCTATAAAAATTGCTAGCTTGCATGTTTAAAACTTGCTATCTTACTAGCTTACATATTTAAAAAATATTACTAGTTGTACTTCTCTTTTTGGTTGATGACAAAGAGGGAGAGGTCATGATGACAATCATGCATGGGATGATGTACATGGATATTTTGATTATGCATGAGTTTACGTTGTGTGCAATGCAATGATATGATTAATTGGGACTTTCAATATTCATGATGCATGCAATGGTGAAATACTTATAATTTTTTGAATTCAAAGATTCTATCAATACAAAATATTGATAGGGGAGTTAAGGTTAACTCCGTTATCAATTAGTTGTCATCATCAAAAAGGGGGAGATTATTGAATCTCGGATTTTGACGATGAAATCAATTGATGTGCGCTTAAGTGACACAGGACTAGCTTTGATCAAGGAGAGGCAAATTGATTAAAGCAGGAGGAATCAAACGTTGAGTCGGAGTGAACATGTCAAAAGATTGGACATTAGGTTGGAGGATCGTTTGACGTATCGGTAATAGGCTTCATGCCATGAGTTCGAGCATCGGGCCAAGAAGAGCGGACATTACACCTAGAAGATCGGAGTTGTGGAGGTCAACATGTCAATTGGGCAAAAGACCACAAAAGAGGACGATGCGCCGAAGGATTGGATGAAGCGTTGATGAACTGATGACATGCCGGACAACAGAGGATTCACTTATAATCGATTATATCTAGATTGAGTTAGTTTAGAGTGTAATTGAGTCAGTTTAGATTGTAATTAGGCCAACTCAATTAGGAGGCCAATTGGACCTAAATCAGGGCTAAATTGGCCTTGTTGTTTGGCAATTTAGTGTATTGTAGCAGGGTTTGGCGGTGGTACCACCCAAACACAATCTTCAAGACTATGTTAAGCGGTGCTATCGCCAGACTAGCGGTGGAACCACCCAGACACAATCTCCTAGACTATGTCAGGCAGTAGCACCGCTAGACTGAGCGGTGGTACCGCCCAGTGTCAGTGCTGTAGGCGGTGGTATCACCTAGCACAAGCGGTGGTACCGCCAGTACCCGGGAAACCCGGGATGAGACCTTTTTTGGCTCTAATTTTGAATCCATTTGAGGTCTATAAATACCCTAGCTATTCCTGCTTGGAGTAGCAAGAATTGAGCGTGAAATTGAGTTGAAAAAGGTGGAAAATACTTGAGAAAAAAATTGAGAATCTCTCTTAGGATTTAGGATCACTTCTTTCTAGTATTTAGAAATTTGTCTAAAGGGAGAAGTGAGGTCTAAAAAGAGAGGCTTGTAAGGGTTGTCTCCTAAACTCGTGAAAAGGAAGAAGAGTATAAACGGGTAGTTGATCTTCGCCCATTGAAGGAAGATCGTTAGTGGATACTGATGGCCTCGACGGAAGAGGAATCAACGGAGTGGATATAGGTCACGATGATCGAATCACTATAAAAATTTGGTTTTCATTTCTATTTGCATAATTTACCTTACTGCAAACTTCCTTACTTGCTTTACTTTCTCATTACACTCTTACGAACGCTTTCAAGTTTAATATCTTTTTGAAATGGGTTTAATCAAAATGAAGATTTTTGAACCGATGACGTTTTTATCTGCTGCACTAATTCACCCCCCCTCTCTTAGTGCCGACTCAATCCTAACAGTTGGTATTAGAGCCACGATTTTTCTCATTTAGTTTAACACCCAAGAGAAATTGTTCTTTTCGACTTTCCAAAGGGCTTTTCAATCGTTTGTCCTCCCATGTTCAATGGGACGGACTATACATATTGGAAAACTCGAATGAGAGTTTTCTTGTTTTCTTTAGATTTAAAGTTATGGAACATTATGAAAAATAGTTTTCAAAAGTCTTCTACTCTATTGAACGAATGGAATGATTTGGAGAAGAAAACTTTTTCTTTAAATGTTAGAGCTATGAATGCTCTATTTTACGCCTTAGAAAAAAAAGAATTCAATTAGGTTTCTACTTGCGAAATGGCTTTCGATATTTGACACACTCTTTAAATCACACACGAAGGCACAAGTATGGTTAAACATTCTAAAGTTAATCTTTTGATGTGTGATTTTGAATTATTTCGTATGAAACCAAGCGAAACTATTGGAGACATGTCTATTCGTTTTACGGATGTCGTTAATAGTTTAAAAGCACTTGATAAAAGTTTTTTGAATCTTGAACTTGTTAATAAAGTTTTACGATTTCTTTCTAAAAATTGGGATTCGAAAGTAACTGCAATACAAGTGACAAAGGATTTAAATAAATTTTCACTTGAAGAACTTATCGGATCTTTGATGACCTATGAAATGACTTATTGGGCACTTGATGAACTTGAGAACAACCTTCCAAAGAACAGGAAGGATTTGGCACGTCGAACAATAGAATACCACTTGAGCGATAACTCAAGTGATAATGATGACTTTGAACTTCTCACTATAAAATTTAAAATGTTTATGAAACAAGAATTAAAGAATAAAAATGAACTTAAAGAGAAATTGTCAAAGAAGAAGAAAGTATTCAATGAGCTCATCCGATTATGAGGAGCAAATCGATGAAGACGAAACGATGAACTTCGCTTTGATGACTCTCGACAATGAGATAAACAACTCAAATGAAACTCCTTTACTTTAGTTTGAAATTACTTAATGATTTTTTATGAGTTATTTTTAAATTAGTTAGTGAAAAATAAAAAATACAAAATACAAAAAAATATATCATGCTTCTTTTAATTTTAAAAATGATCATGAAAATTGCATGTTTTATGATAAAGGAATAAAATGTTAGATTTAAATCTACTGATAATCCTATGCAGGTTTTTAAGAAGAAATAATATGTATCTTGATGATTTTTTATTTTAATTGAAAATGTTTTATGTCCAATGAAACCATGCTTGATGACTTAATGAAAATGTTAATAGGTTTGATATCATGCTTAATGAGTTTATAGTTCGAAATTGTGCATGTTGTACCTAAAAAACTTGAAACTATGTTTTGGTATCATGCTCAAAGTAGTGATGCATAATGATCATGCTTAATGAGTTTATATTTCAAAAATATACATGATGATTCTTGCAATTTATGGCTTATCGATCTTTGCCATAATAAAAGTTACTTTTTTGGTTTTAAACATGATGCATGTTTTGATTTGGCATAAATGACAAAGGCATGCTTATGTGAAATAAAAAGGAAATACATTTTTCTTTAAAATTTCTCAATCCCTACCTTATCAAGTTTTCAAAAGGGGAGATTGATAAATCTATTTGTATCATTTTTATGAATCTCTTGGACTATAAAAATGATTTGATGATTTGATTGTTTGAATTTGAATGAGTTTTATCCATTGATTTCTTGGAATTACTTGAGATTTCTTTTTTGAATCAAGATCTCTTCTTTGTACCCTTACGATTTTTGTTGGTGTTTTATTTATAGAGGAGATTTACTATATGAATCATGAGAATTATTATACATGAATCGAAATCCTTTATGTGTTCTGCCATGACTCTATTTACTATAGGAAAATCTTTATCTACATCATCGATCTTGAATTCTCGGAATCAAAACTTGATAATTTCTTTATATAAATCAAGATCCCTCACTTTTTATTCTCGAATGATTTCTTGTATTTTATTAAAAAAATATTTATCAAAATGAATCATGTCTTTTAGTATTCACATGATCTTTGATATTATCTTTCATGGCATGATGTGTAAATTCCTTTGTATTTGTGGTTGTAAACCTTATGTTATATGTAGAGCATCGATGTAAAAAAAAAAAAATTAATACCATTGCATTCTTCCACTCTACTTCTTCCTAGTTTATAATGACAAATGGGAGAAAGAAAATTGCTAGCATATCAAGAGAATCAAAATTGCTAGTTTGAATATTAAATTTAGGCAAATTGTTAAATCTCCCAAATGCATAAACTATCATACATTTTTTTTTGGATCATGATCCTGACTTCTTGATTTTTATGACTTAAATCTTCTTTATGAATCAAGATCATTTCCTATCATTCTTTCTATTTACAAAAAAAGAAATTTGTAAAAAATGATATATGGTCTTTTGACATTCATGACTTATTTTTTTTAAATATTGATGTAAATTCATCTTTGTTATTTATCTTTGTCATGATTGAAGATTGAAGTAAAGGGAAAAGAGTTATAACATTGTATTCTTCTCTTCTATTTGATAATGACAAAGGGGGAGTAAAATTTGCTAGCTTGCATGCTAAATTTGCTAGCTTACAAATTGCAAGGAGAAAAACTTGATAGGAAGCAAAATTGCTAACTTGCACTTCTCAAACGAGAAGAAAGAACTTGCTATCTTAAACATTACTAAGTTTGTTAGCTTGCATATTTCAAGAAGATGCAAAAATATGCTATCTTGTATATCGCAAAGAAAAGCAAACTTGTTAACTTATATATCATAAAAATTGCTAGCTTGCATAATGTAAAACTTGTTAGAATTGCTAGCTTGTACTATAAAGAGAAGCAAAAAGTTGCTATCTCAAGAAAAGCAAACATGCTAAACTTGCACATCTATAAAAATTGCTAGCTTGCATGTTCAAAACTTGCTATCTTACTAGCTTGCATATTTAAAAAATATTACTAGTTGTACTTTTCCTTTTTGTTGATAATAAAGGGGGAGAGGTCATGATGACAATCATGCATGGGATGATGTACATGGATATTTTGATTATTGATTATGCATGAGTTTATGTTGCATGCAATGATATGATTAATTGGGTCTTTCAATATTCAAGATACATGCTATGGTGAAATACTTATAATTTTTTTAATTCAAAGATTCTATTAATACAACATATTGATAGGGGGAGTTAAGGTTAACTCAGTCATCAATTGGTTGTCATCATAAAAAAGGGAGAGAGATTGTTGAATCTCAAATTTTGATGATGAAATCAATTGATGTGAACTTAAGTGACTTAAGACTAGCTTCTATCAAGGAGAGAAAAATTGATTAAAGCAGGAGGAATCGAACGTTGGGCTGGAGTGAACATGTCAAAAGATTGGACGTCGGGTCGGAATATCGTTCGACGTATCAACAGAAGGCTTCATACCATGAGTTCGGGCATTGGGCCAAGAAGAGCGGACATTGCGTAAAGAAGATCGGAGTTGCAGAGGTCAACATACCGATTAGGCAAAAGGCCACAAAAGAGGACGATGCACCGAAGGATTGGATGCAGCGCCGATTAACCAATGACATGCCGGACAACATAGGATTTGCTTGTAATCGATTATGTCTAGATTGAGTTACTTTAGAGTCTAATTGAGTCAGTTTAGAATATAATTAGGCCAACTCAATTAGGGGGCCAAACTGTGTCAGATAGTAGTATCGCCAGACTAGGCGGTCGCACTGCCTAGGCACAGTCTTTAAGACTGTGTCAAGTAGTGATACCGTCATACTAAGTGGTGGTACCACCCAGACATAATCTCCTAGACTGTGTCAAGCGATAATACCACTAGACTTAGTGGTGGTACCGCCCAATGTCAATGCTGCAGGCGGTGGTACTGCCCAACACAAGTGGTGGTACCACCGGTACTCGGGAAACCCTTGATGAGACCTTTTTTGGCTCTAATTTTGAAGTCATTTGGGGTCTATAAATACCCTGACTATTCCTACATGGAGTAGCAAGAATTGAGCATGAAATTGAGTTAAAAAAGGGTGAAAAATACTTGAGAAAAAATTGGGAAACTCTCTTAGGATTTAGGATCACTTCTTCCTAGTATTTAGAAATTTTTCTAAAGGGAGAAGTGAGGTCTAAAAAGAGAGGCTTGTAAGGGTTGTCTCCTAAACCCGTGAAAAGGAGGAAGAGAGTTAAAGGGTAGTTGATCTTTGCCCATTGAAGGAAGATCGTTAGCGGATGCCAATGGCCTCAACGGAAAAAGAATCGACAGAGTGGATGTAGGATTTAGGAATTTAGGATTACTTCTTCCAATGGCCTCAACGGAAAAGGAATCGACGAAGTGGATGTAGGTCATGACGACCAAACCACTATAAAAATCTGTTTGCATTTTTATTTGTGCAATTTACCTTACTGCAAACTTCTTTACTTGCTTTACTTTCTCATTACACTTTTACGAATGCTTTCAAGTTTAATATCTTTCCGAAATGGGTTTAATCGAAATGAAGATTTTCGAACCAACGACGTTTTTATCCGCTATACTAATTTGTTGAATCTCGAATTTGGATGATGAAACCAATTGATAAGTATTTATGATTTAATTTGCGTTTTGAGTGAACTAGGATGCTTTGATCAGGGAGAGACAATTAAAGCAGGAAGAATCATATTGTGTCGGAGGAAAACATGTCAGAAGATTGGACGTCGAGTCGGAGGATCGGTTGACGTATGACAGAAGGCTTCAGGCTATGGATTTGGGCTTCGGGCTAAGAAGAGTAGATATTGCACCAAGGATATCGGAGTTACGGAGTCAATTGGCTGATTGGGCAATAGGTCGCAAGAGAGGATGATGCGCCGAAGAATCGGACGAAGCATCGAGGGACCAATGACATGCCCGATAACATGATTAACACTTAGTATTAATTGTCTAGATCGATGTGTGTTTTTACATATGCAGGATTAACTATGATAGCAAGGCATAAAGCAAAATGAAGTCCCGGAGTCAAGGACGCGATTTCGTTGGGAGTTCGAGAGTTCGTCAGAAGTCCAAATGTTCATCGAAAGTTCTACCGAGAAGTCCAAGAGCTTGCCAAAGAAGCTCATAAGAACTCACTAAGAAGATCGTCGTGAAGTCCAGGAGCTTGCCGGGAGTCCGCCGGAACATTGCCGGGAGTTCGTCGGAAGATCGCCGAAAGCTCGCCGGAAGAAACCAGACTTATCTTGCTTAGATTATGTCTTAGGAATCGTAGTTAGCACATAATTGGAGTTGGGATTGGGAGATAATCCCATCAACTCTTTTACGGGCCAACTGGGCTCGAAGTTGGGCTGGTTTGAGCCGGATTCAAGGCCCACCTAGGGTGCTAAAACCCTGGCCGGCGGTGGCACCGCTTGGGGAACAACACCCCAGGAAATCTGGGTGGTGGTACCACCGATAGCAATGTTGCCAGCGGTGGTACCACCCAGCTGCAGATCTTGCGGCGGTAGTACCGCCCAAGAACGGCGGTAGTACCGCTAGTATCCAGGAAACCTGGGATGAGACCTTTTTAGGCTCCAAGTTTGATCAACTTGATGCCTATAAATGCCCCTCTCATCCCTAGTTAATATATACAAGCACAGAGAATTTATAAAGGGAAAAACACTATAGAAATATCTTGTGAGAATCCTCCTATAGTCTAAGTGTTAGAAAAGTTTGAAGTGAGGAGTGAGTGCTTGTAAAGGGTTCATCTCCTAAACCCGGGAAAAGGAGAAGAGGGGTGTAAGAAGGAGGTTGATCTTCGCCTATTAAAGGAAGATCGATAGTGGATGTCGATAGCCTCGGCAAAAGAGGAATCGGCGGACTGGATGTAGGTCATGACTACCGAACTACTATAAAAATCTGGTTTGTGTTTTATTTATGTAATTTACTTTAACTGTAAACCTCTTTACTTGATTTACATCCACTATGCTCTTCCGTATGCTTTCAAGCTAAGTTTTCGAAATTGGTTTTCAACGTAAACAGATTTAATCGCAACGAAGTTTTGAAGACGTAATTTTTACCACTGCACTAATTCACCCCCCTCTTAGTGCCAACCCCGACTCTTGATCCTAACAATTAGTATCAGAGCATCGTGGTTTCTCATTTGGTTTAACACCCAAAGAGAAATGGCTCTTTTTGGCTTTCAAGAGGGTCACTCTCTCATTCGTCCTCCCTTTTTCAATGGGA
>LVTN01000863.1:10303-23767 GCA_001649415.1 Musa itinerans | reverse complement strand
AGTGCTATCTTGCCTATCTCAAGAAGCAAAACATGCTAACTTGCACATCTAGCAAAATTGACAAATTTGCATATTTCAAGAAGCAAGAGTTGCTTTCTTGAACATCTCAAAACGGCTAGCTTGCATGTTCTAAAATGTTGTAAAGGTTGCTAGTTGTATGTTATAGAAATTGCTATCTTACAACCTTGCATATCTACAACTTGATAGCTTGACTGTTGCATGATGTAACACTTGCTAAATTTTCTAGCTTACAAATTATATGATGAAAAAAACTTGATATTATGTTTTTTATGCAATGATTTGAACTTTTATGTTTGAACACATGATAGTTGGAACTTCTCCTTTTTGTTGAAGACAAAGGGGGAGAAGTATGATCATGTTATGTATGATGACATGTTGCATGAAATTTGCAAGGACTTGAACTCAACTTGAATTCATGGTTCTATCAATGCCATATTGATAGGGGGAGTTTGTTTAAACTCCGAGAGTTAAGGTTAACTCCGTCATCAATTAGTTGTCATCATCAAAAAGGGGGAGATTATTGAATCTCGTATTTTGATGATGAAACCAATTGATAAGTGTTTATGTTTTAATCTACGTTTTGAGTGACGCAGGATGCTTCGATCAGGATTAGACAATTAAAATAAGAAGAATCATGTTGGGCCGGGGGAAAACATGTCAAAAGATTGGATGTCGGGCCGGAGGATTGGTCGGCATATCAATAGAAGACTTCGGGCCATGGATTCGGGCATCGGGCTAAGAAGAGTGGATATTGTGCTAAGGATATCGGAGTTGCGGAGTCAACTGTCCAATTGGGCAATAGGCCGCAAGAGAGGACGATGCGCTGAAGAATTGGACGAAGCGTCGAGAGACAAATGACATGCCGGTTATCTCTCACGATATATTTTTGTATAACTCCTTCTATTCATCACCCAATTAATTTTTCTTGATGAGATGAAATGAATGTGATGAAATGAAATTGTGCATGAAATACTCATGAATTTATTTTGATGCATACAAAAGAAGAGATATGTCAAAAATCATGACCGGATCTTTCCTTTTGGGATCAGGATTAGACAATTAAAACAAGAAGAATCATGTTGGGCCGGGGGAAAACATGTCAAAAGATTGGATGTCGGGCCGGAGGATTGGTCGGCATATCAATAGAAGACTTCGGGCCATGGATTCGGGCATCGGGCTAAGAAGAGTGGATATTGTGCTAAGGATATCGGAGTTGCAGAGTCAACTGTCCAATTGGGCAATAGGCCGCAAGAGAGGACGATGCACTGAAGAATTGGACGAAGCGTCGAGAGACAAATGACATGCCGGACAACATGATTAATGCTTAGTATTAATTGTCTAGATCGAAGTATTTTTTATATGTGCAGGATTAACTATGATAGCAAGGTATAAAGCAAAATGAAGTCCCGGAGTCAAGGACGTGATTTCGTTGGGAGTTCATTGGAAGTCCGGATGTTCGTCGGAAGTTCTGGCGGAACCAATCGAGAAGTCTCAGAGCTTACCAGAGAAGCTTGTCGGAACTCGCCAAGAAGATCATCGTGAAGTCCAGGAGCTTACCGGGAGTCCGCCGGAACATTACCGAGAGATTGTCGGAAGTTTGCCGGAAGATCGTCGGAAGCTCATCAGAAGAAACAAGACTTACGGACTTGTTTAGCTTAGTTATATCTTAGATTTCATAGTTAGCACGTAATTGGGTTTGGATTTGGGCCAACCCAATTAGGGGCTAGCTAGGCCCATGTAAGGACTGTGTTGGGCCCAATGAGAGGCCCAAATAGTGCCCCAAGAAGTCTCACCATCGTGGCACAATCTTCGAGACTATGTCAAGCGGTGGTACCACCAGTCTGGGTGGTTGTACCACCCTTGGCAGGGTGCCAGGTGGTGGTACCGCCAGTCTGGGTGGTGGTACCACCCAACACTGTCCCCCAGGCAGTGGTACCGCCAGACTGGATAGTGGTACCGCCTAGGGCATTGTCAGTGTCAAACTGACACTGGGCGGTGGTACCACCCGTGCTCGGGGAACTCAGGATGGGAAAGTTTTAGGCTCCAAGTTTGAATCAACTTGAAGCCTATAAATACCCCTCTTATCCCTGGTTAAAACATACAAGCACAGAGTATTCAAAAGTGAGAAAACGTTACTGCTATCTTTTTAGAAATTCCCTCCTCCACTCTAAATTTAGAATTCTGTAAGAGGAGTATGAGTGCTTATAAGGGTTATCTCCTAAACCCGTTAAAAGGAGAAGATGAGTGGCAAAGGTGATTGACCTTCGCCTATTGAAGGAAGATCTCAAGTAGATGCCGGTGACCTTGTCGGAGGAGGAAGCCGAAAGTGGATGTAGGTCATGTTGACCGAACCACTCTAGAAATATGGTTTGCATTTCTATTATTGCAATTTACATACTGCAAACCCCTTTACTTGCTCTTTACATCCACTACTCTCTTAATGTACTCTTTCAAAGTATTACCTTTACGAAATGGTTTTACGTCGGAAACGGTTTTAATCGAAAGAAAATTTTTGAATACGTGATTTTACCGCTGCACTAATTCACCCCCCTCTTAGTGCCAACCTTGGACTCTCAATCCTAACATTAGTGGCATAATGTTATGCAATGTGGAAAGTTATGGATTTTGAAATATTTTTACATTAAAAATCATATGAACCTTCTACCTTCGGCAAATTTTACTATTGTAATTTTGTTCAGCAAAACGACACCCATACAACTTCTCTATTGCCACAATTTTTTTTGTTTTCAAAATGGTGTATCAAAACTCAACGAATCATCTGGTTGTGACAAATTTAATAAATATCGTGTTTATCAACAAAATGACATTCATATGATTTCTCTAACGATATAATATTGTGCTATACCAAAACCTTTTTATTTCGAAAAGGTGTGTCAAAAATCAAGTGATTCCACGTTTGGCAAATTTTATGATCATTATGTGTTTTTTTTTTCTCAAAACTATCACTTCTCTGAATACTGTGCTAACTTGAAATTTTACACTTTCTGAATGTTGCATAAAAGATCACGTGAACATTCCACAATTAGAAAATTTAATCAGTTTCACATTTTTGTTAAAACAATGTTAAAATGACATCTCTAATGCCAGTAATTTTGAAATGGTATATCAAAAATCATGCTTGCACTTACAACGGATCCTATGACCCATGTTTCAAACAATATTGAATATCATGTTTCAAACAATGTCATATTGAATCTGCATGATAAATTAATTTATAAATTTATTTGACTAATATATTTTTACGATAAGTGACATAGATATGTTAGGACCGGAGTGGCACTAAGAGGGGGGGGTGAATTAGTGCAGCGGATTAAAACGTCGGTTTTGGATAAATCTTTCTCACGATAAAAAACCGAACTCGGAAAGCTTAACTTGAATGCGTATTCATGAAGATGTGCAGCAAAGGTAATAAAGTAAGTATGAAAGTTTGCAGTAAGATAAGCAGCAACAAATAGATGCAAACCAGAGAAGACGGTAGTTTATAGTGGTTCGGTCAATCGTGACCTACATCCACTCCTCCGATTCCTCTTCCGTCGAGGCCACCGGCATCCACTAATGATCTTCCTTTACTAGGCGAAGATCAACCTCCTTCTTACACCCCTCTTACAACCTTTTACAAGTGGTTCACACTCTTACAGATTTTTCAATGAAAAGAAAGGAGGTGAACACTAAAGCTATTGAAAACAAGACTTTTCCTAAAGCTTCTCTCAACTTCTAACTTCTCAAAAGGTTACTCTCTCAGCTGAGATTTGAGGGGTCTTTATAGGCCTCAAGAGGATTCAAATTTAGGCTCCAAAAATTTGAATTCTCTTAGGTTCCCGATGCTGGAGGTGCCACCGCCCAGCCAGGAGGTGCCACCGCCCAACTCTCGGCCACTGGGCGGTGCCACCGCCTAGTGTAGGCGGTGCCACCGCCTACCCTAATTCAGCTCACTGGTTGGGCTCCAAAATTGGCCCAAACCAGTCCGAACTTGGGCCGAATTGGCCCCTACTTGGGTCATAGGATTAACACCTAATCCTAGCCCTAATTAACGTGCTAACTACAATTTTAAAGACATTTTCTAAGCTATTACAAAGTCCATAAGGCAAGACTTCTTCCGGCGAGCTTTCGGCGAACTTCCAGCGGTCTTCCGATAAACTCTCGGAAACCATTCTGCGGACTCCCGGCAAGCTCGTAGACTTCAAGATTTGATCTTGGCGAGTTCCGACGAGCTTCTTCGGCAAGCTCCGATCTTTCTCGGTGAGCTCCGCGAACTTCTGACGAACCTTTTGGCGAGCTTCCGAAAAACCCTTCGACAAGCTCCCTACTCATTCTCGGCTAGTTCCGACAGCATTCCCGACGAACCTTCGGACTTCCGTCGAACTCTAGAACTCCCAACGAATCCTTCGTGCTTGACTCCAGCACTTTGTTTCGCTTTATGTCTTCATCGTTATCGTAGTTAATCCTGCACACACAAGACAAAACTCTACTCCGATCTAGACAATTATTACAACACGAATTGACATTCTGTTGCCCGGCACATCATTGGTTGGCGCTTCGTCCGATTCTTCAGCGCATCGTCCTCTCTTGCGGCTTGTTGCCCAATCGGCGGTTGACCTCCGCAACCCCGATATCCTTGGCACAATTCCGCTCTCCTTGGCCCGATGCCCGACGACCGAAGCCTTCTGCCATCCAATATCCTAACGTGATCTCCGGCGACAATGTCAATTCCTCCTGCGTCAATTGTCTAATCCTGATCAAGTAGACCTGCATCACTCACAATGCAATTAAACATCTAAACACAATCAATTAGTTTCATCATCAAAATCCGAGATTCAACAATCTCCCCCTTTTTGATGATGACAACTAATTGATGACTAACGGAGTTAACCTTAACTCCCCGGAGTTTAACCAAACTCCCCCTATCAATATGCCATTGATAGAACACTTGGATTATCCCAAATCCAAGCAACATTCATCACATATTATAAAAAAAACATTTAAACCATCATGCAAATATATAAAATATTCAATTCAATGCATGAAGTCATCAACATACTTCTCCCCCTTTGTCATCAACAAAAAGGAGAAGTACAACTATTCTTTGTGTTTGTAATATAAGTTCAACTCATTGCATGAAAAACATAATATTAAGTTTTATCATCATGCAGTTTTGAAGCTAGAAAATTTAGCAAGTAATGCATTATGCTTAGGACATTCAAGCTATCAAGTTTTAGATATGCAAGTTTTACAGCATACAAGATAGCTCTTTTGGTAATGTTCAAGATAGCAAGTTCTACATCATGCAAGCTAGCAATATTGAGATGTTCAAGAAAGCAACTCTTGCTTCTTGAAATATGCAAATTTGTCAAGTTTTGCTAGATGTGCAAGTTAGCATTTTTGCCTCTTAAGATAGGCAAGATAGCACATTTGCTTCTTTTGAGATAGTAACTTTTTGCTTCTCTTTTAGACTACAAGCTAGTAATTTTTACGATATGTAAGTTTCACAATATATAAGCTAGCAAAAATTTCGAAAGCAAATGCAAGATAGCTTTCTTGTGTAAGCTCATAATTCTTGCTTCCTATTGCAATGTGCAAGTTGCAAGTTTTGCTTCTTGAGATAGGCAAGATAGCACTTTTGCAATTTTTGTTTCTTAAGATAGGCAAGCTTGTGATGTTCAAAATAACAAGCTCTTTCTTCTAGAAGTGTCACTTTAAGCTAGCAAATTGTTTGAAAAAGTGATCAAGTTTTGCAACATACAAGCTAGCAAAAATGCCAAACTAGCAAGAGATAATGTTTTACATGAGGCAAGCAAATAATTTGGCAAATGTTACATTTGCATCTTCTCTTTTGAGAAGTGCAATTTTTGCTTTCATCTTGAATTGTGCAAGCTAGTTAGTTTGCCTCTTTTCATGATGTCCACGCTAGAAATTCTTGCTCCCCCTTTGTCATTGTCAAAAAGAAGGGAAGACCCTTATATCAATTTTCATATTATGACAAGGGTATGTATCATTCTTATTTGTGCATCATTATATATTCAAATTAAAACATACACAATTTCAATAACCTTATTTTTCATGCACGATGCCGAAAAATAAATCAATCATCATTAATAAGCATATCATACATGATTGAAGTATTGAACATGATTCATATTTAAAATGTGTCTTATGTCATAAGTATGAATCAAGCATTTGTGAAATCCGAAATCATCCTCAAAGTCACATTCAATAAATTTATACATGACAAGCATAGATTTATTGAAAAGTCGATAAGATAGAGGATCGCATTTTGTTTTTATAACTTTCTATTCATGTGATTTGCTTCTTATAAGCATGCCTTTACCTTTAATAAAACAAGTGTCAACATTTAAGATGGAAGGGTAAATTTCAAACATGATTCCATGATAACATCCTTTTAATATCTTGATATTCATCATCAAGTATGATTTCAAAAAGTGTGTTCAAGAGAAATCATTGAGACCATATGCATGATACACTCATTTATTTTCAAAATATTCATCATGTTTATTTTCATGAGATTCACAAGATTGGTAAAATAAATTCATTAATCTCAATAGGATAGAAAATTCATTTCAATTTCATACAATTGATTTCATGTGAGGGTATTCAAGTCCTTTTTGAAAACATGTATCATCATTTAAAATCGAAACATAAGTTTCGTCATGAAGCCGTTGATGAACCTTTTGGCGAGCTTCCGAAAAACCCTTCGGCAAGCTCCCTACTCATTCTCGGCTAGTTCCGGCAGCATTCCCGATGAACCTTCGGACTTCCGTCGAACTCTCGAACTCCCAACGAATCCTTCGTGCTTGACTCCGGCACTTTGTTTCGCTTTATGTCTTCATCGTTATCGTAGTTAATCCTGCACACACAAGCTAAAACTCTACTCCGATCTAGACAATTATTACAATGCGAATTGACATTCTGTTGCCCGGCACGTCATTGGTTGGCGCTTCGTCCGATTCTTCAGTGCATCGTCCTCTCTTGCGGCTTGTTGCCCAATCGGTGGTTTACCTCCGTAACCCCGATATACCTTGCGCAATTCCGCTCTCCTTGGCCCGATGCCCGACGTCCGAAGCCTTCTGCCGTCCAATACCCTGACGTGATCTCCTCCGGTACAACGTCAATTCCTCCTGCGTCAACTATCTAATCCTGATCGAGTAGACCTGCATCACTCACAATGCAATTAAACATCTAAACACAATCAATTAGTTTCATCATCAAAATCCGAGATTCAACAAGATAATCATCGAATAACCATTTATTGAACAAGAGAGTTGAATATTGTGTTGAGAAATTATCGGGTCAAGAATTGAACATCGAGTCGAAGGATTAATCAATGTGCCAAAATTAGACTTTGTGTGAAAGATTCGAACATTGTGTTGGAAAGATCAAATATTGCATTGGAAGATTGGATAACACGATAAATTCAACATATTAGTAGACTTAGCGATATGCCGAAGGAAAGGGTGATGTGTCGGAGGTTCGAACGAAGTGTCGGAAGAACGAACGATATATCAGAATAATGTGCAATATGCCAAAAACTTCATAAATGTGTTAGATATGTCATTGATTTGTTAAAGTCTTGATCGAGGTCATTATAGATCAATTTGCATTAGTATTGGGTCAAAATAATATCAACTTATCAAGAAAACTATTGGACTTGAACTCGGGTCAAATTAAGCCTGTTAAAAGGCCAAACTAATGGCCTAAACTAAGCTTGGACAATGGTACCACCAGGCCCATATGGTAGTATTGCCTCAGTCAACCGACAAGCACTATTTGTACTTTATCAGCCTTTTGGTGTTACCATCTATGTCGATGGTAGTACCACCTAGGTTAATGGTAGTACTATCACAGTCCACATTTTCGATGTGGTTGTGGCAATAATACAATCTAATGCCAACAATAGTACCACCCGTACCCTAAAATTTTGGGGATTTGAATTTTTGGTTTTATTCTTGAAGTCTTTTAAGCCTATAAATACCCTACTCATGCTTAGTTAATTGAGCATCTATTCTTGAGCAAGTAAAGTGTTAGAAGTTCTCATTTGAAACATAGTTTGAATCTTCTCATTCACTTGAGTTCGGTTAAAATTCTAAGTTGTAGGAGGTGAGATGTCTCCTAAGCTTGAAAAAGAAAAAAGTTATAACAAGGATAGTTAATCTTCATCCATTTGGAAAGAAGATCGATAGTGAAAGTCGGTGGCCTCAAGGAAAAGGGAATCGAGAGTGGATGTAGGTTGGGAAGACCAAACAACTATAAATTGATTTGTTTGTTTTTACTTGCCCTTTACTTGTCATTTAGTTTTATTCTCTTTACTTGTAACTTTAACTTGATGAATCAAGTTTTCGAAGTCTATTGATTTACCAATTAAATTTTAAATTCGATTAGAAATGTTATTATACTAATTCACACTCTTTTTTAATATTATTAAGATCCTAACAATTGGTATCATAGTAAAGTTATCTCATTTGGATTAACACACAAGAAAGAATAAATGATATTATCAAGTAATCAAGAGAGACATTCTATTATATGTCCTCCCATGTTGACAGTATACATGATATATGACACACACTTGAAATCACTCACGAAGGTATAATTAGAGTAAAAGAGGCCAAAATTAATCTTTTGGTTCATAGGTATGAATTTTTCAAAATAAAGCCAAGCGAATCTATAGATGACATATATACCCATTTTATGGGTGTTGTCAATGGATTGAAAACTCCTAGTAAAAAATATATTAATCTTGAATTGATGAGTAAGATCTTAAGGTCTCTTCTTAAAAGTTGGGATCTAAAGGTAACGACAATATAAAAAGCTAAAAACTTGAACAATTTTCCTCTTAAAAAACTCATAAGATCTTTAATGATCTATGAAATGATATATAAAATATATGATGAAGAAGAGAAAAACCTTCCAAAGAAAAGGAAGAATATTACTCTTAAATTCAAAGAAGATTACTCGAGCAAAAACTCAAGTGATGATAATGAAGACATGACACTTCTTACAAAAAGATTTAAAAAGTTTATGGGAAAAAATAATGTAAATTTAGCAAGAAGAGAAAATAATAAAAATGAGTCTAAGAAAAATGTAGTTATATGTTATGAGTGTAAAAAGAAGATGTCAACCCAAAAGAAAAAAGTAACACTTAAAGCAACATAGGATTAATTAAGTGAGTCAAAATTAGAAGAGAAAATCAATAAAGAGAAGTGACAAATTATCCCTTAATAGTTTGAGATATTTGACTCTCTCAAAACTTCTTTTATAGCATGATGAATTACTTGAAGTTTTTCATGATTTATATGATAAACTTAAAAAGATTGGTAAAAAATGTAGTTTGCTAAAAAGGATCATATATTACTCGCTAATGAATATGATGCATTAAAAAATAAGTATGATAACTATATGTTAACATCTTGTACTTCTTGCATTAAATGTGAAAATTTAGAGTCATCTAATCTTGAGTTTAAATAGGAGTTACTTAAAAATTTATATACTTTATAAAATATAAAAAAAACTTAATTACCATGAATAAAAAACTAAAACATTGCTTAGAATAATCAATTGACTGTAATGATATAATATAATCTCTTAAAGAGAAAAACAAGTTTCTATGATAAATATTAAAAAAATTAAAAAAAAAAATAAATCAC
Source organism: Musa itinerans (assembly GCA_001649415.1). Lineage (NCBI taxonomy): Eukaryota > Viridiplantae > Streptophyta > Magnoliopsida > Zingiberales > Musaceae > Musa > Musa itinerans. Next base: position 14,066 of record LVTN01000863.1, on the reverse strand, counting down.
TTGATATGATTTTTGCTAAACAAGATTGTGTATCTAGCAAAAAAGGCATTGGCTTCATTAGTAGTAGCACATATCAAAAGTCAAGCAAGTTTGTAAAAGGACCTACACCACATATTTCTCCTAAAGTTAAATATAATTTTTATAAATTTTTTTATCATTATGCTTACACATACTTTCTTAAAAAATATAGTTATCGTAAATTAGTTTAGGTTCTTAAAATAACCATAACTAATTTAAAGCCAAAAGCGAGAAAGATAGATGAATGATCCAAAGTTAAATGAATACTTTAAATAAATCTCTCTTTCATGTAGGTTTGTCTCTAAACAAGAGCTAAGAGTAAAAGATAGTATCTTAATAATTGATGCTCAAGGTATATGACAAGAGATCCTACAAACTTCTTATAGCTCACTAGTCGAGATGGAGGATATATTACCTTAGGAGGTAACAATAAATAAAAAATTATTATCATTAAAAATATTAGTAATAAATCAAATCTTTTGATTGAAAATGTGCTTTTGGTAGGTGGCTTGAAATATAACTTAATAAGTATCAATCAACTTTATGATAAAAGATATAATGTTAAATTTGAATCTCATGCTTGCATCATACAAATACCAAGTAAGAATAAATCTATGATAACTTTAAGAAGTGATAATATTTATACTATTGATCTTGATGATTTTTATAATATAACTTATTTTTCAATTTTGAATGACGATGTATAACTTTAGCATAGGAGACTAGGATATGTTAGTATGAAATTAATTTTATAAATTAAAATTTAAGAATTTGTAAGAGGAATGCATAAAATTAAATTTGTTAAATATTAAATTTATGATGCATGTCAGTTAGGAAAACACATAATGAGTGTTAGGACTGAAATCAGTACTAAGAGGGGGGTGAATTAGTGCTTACATAAAAACATCGGTGATTTGAAAACTTCATTCGATAAAATCATATCAAAAATACGTTTGAATATAGAGAAAGTATGAAGTGGCGTAAGCAGCCAAATTAATAAGCAATATAAAGAAAAAAGTAAAGAAGAGAAGGCATACCAATTTTATAGTTGTTCGGTCGTCGTGACCTGCGTCCACTCTCGATTCCTCCTCCGTTGAGGTCACCGGCTTCCATTATTGATCTTCTTTTAATGGATGAAAATCAACTATCATCTTATAACTCTATTATCCTTTTCACATGTTTAGGAGATAACCTTTACAATTTTCTCAACCCTCCCTTAAATAAAAATTACAATTAGAGAAGAGGAAGAGAACTCTCAAGGGATTACAATGGCGTTTTCTCACTTAGATCATAAGTTTTTTGTTCACTTTTCATACTCTTTCTATAGGATCATTTTGACACTAAGAGGAGGGGGAGGCAGGGGAGGGGGGTGTTAGGATCAAGAGTGGCACTAAGAGGGGGGGGGAATTAGTGCAGCGGAAAACTTTCATGATTTCATAAAATTGTTTGTTTCGTTTAAAATCGATTCTGACAGAAAATGATTTTGATTCAATCTGTTTCGGAGAGAAGTCGAACTTGAAAGCTTTCGTAAAAGTGCAAGAGAAGATTAAGGAGGTTTGTAGTAAAGTAAATTGCACAAAGTAAATGCAAACCGAGTTTTAGAGTGGTTCGGTCAATGTGACCTACATCCACTTTCGGATTCGTCCTCCGACGAGGTCTCTGGCATCCACTAAAGGCCTTCCTTCAATAGGCGAAGGCCAACCACCTTTTACAGCTCTTTCTCCTTTTGCTGGGCTTAGGAGACAACCCCTACAAGTCTCACTCCTCTTTCTTAGATGGTTATAAAGCTAAGAGATGAAAGAGGATAACTCTTTACTTTTACAACACTTTAAGGCTCAAGAACTCAAGATTATGCCAATAGGTTTCATACCCTTTTACGTAGAAAAGGATGAGGTTTTTATAGGCCCCAAAGGCTTCAAAATTGGAGCCAAAAAGTGTCTAATCCCATATTTTCGGGGTCCTGGCGGTACCACCGCCATTATTGGGCGGTACTACTACTTGTCACCTGACATTGGGCGGTACCACCACTTGACAAAGCTCGAAGACCGAGCTCTAGTGGTACCACCGCCCAAAATTCTTGGGAGACCGAGTCTCCCAAGCGGTGCCACCGCCGGCTAGGAATTCAGGGGCTGAATGGGCTGCTCCATTCGGCCCAATTCAGTCCTATTAAGGGCCCAGTTGTCCCCTAATTAAGTTAGTGGGATTACCTCACAATCCTAACTTAATTTACACTCTAACTATGGTAGCTAAGACTTAATCATAACACTTCTTGTTTCGGTGCATCAATTGCTCTTCTAGCGAGCTTCTGGCGAACATCCGATGAACTCTCGGCAATGCTCTGGTGGACTCCCGGCAAGCTCTTGGGCTTTATGACGATCTTCTTGGCAAGCTCCTGGACTTCTCGGTTGGTTCTGGTAGAACTTCCGACGAACGTCTGGATTTCCGACGAACTCTCGAACTCCCAATGAGATCTTGATCTTGACTCCGGCAACACCTGCTTTATGTCTTACTGCTATTGTGGTTAATCCTGCATACTTTTCTCAACATATAGATTAGATCAAATAATTTACAATTGACTTCATCATCAAAATCCGAGATTCAATAATCTCTCCCTTTTTGATGATGACAATCAATTGATAATGGAGTTAACCATAACTCCCCCTATCTATATGCCATACTTGAGAAAAGACATTCTTGAATTCAATGCCTTTGAATTCAAGAATCAACCCGATAAGATAAGTTCATTAAACTTATCAACATGCACATCATGATTCCTAATATTCTCAAAATGTGATGCCAAGGTATGATATCCATTTTCAAGTATAATATTTCAAAAATGAAAGATGACAAAGATAGTAATTCATTATTCTATGGCAAGATATCCAATTTAAAATTGTAAGTTAAGCTCTAGATATCTTATGAAAGAAATTTATCAAGCAAACATTTCAAGTATATATGATGAAATACATTGCATACATTTGTTATCAATTTATCACATTTTGATATTATTTCTCCCCCTTTATCATCAACAAAAAGGAGAACAGTTCAACAATGTAAGTGTGGTAAAAATTCATGCCACTTATATTTCAAACATTCATGCTATCATTCAAAGGTTCTCAACATTTAAAAAAAAAGTTATAATTATTAAAGAGATAGCTTCTATCATCTTCTCCCCCTTTTCTCATCAAAACTTTGCATAAAGAAGGAAAGGAGGAAATCCATTAAGAACCAACTTTGTGAAATGATTTGAATCAAGTCAAAAATGATAAAAGAGTTTCATTATATCATGCTTCAATTTTCATAAGTATTAAGATATTCCTGTGAAATTAAATTCTCACTCTTGCAAGTGTTCATCTCATAAAAAAAATCATAGAAATTCTTACTTCATTAAGAAAGAATTCATGTGAAAGAATTATTATATGAAGGATTAAAGAAATTCCATGAATAAGTCTTCATAATGAGAAGAGCATCACATCAAATTCATTTCTCATTAAAAATTCATAAGTGTGAAATCCGTGAGAGATGCATTTATCAATGACTTCCATGAATCAAACATCAAGATATGTATAAACACTTCATCATATACTCTAACTATGACAGCTAAGACTTAATCATACCACTTATTGTTCCGGTGCGTCAATTGCTCTTCCGGCGAGCTTCCGACGTACTTCCGGTGAACATCCGACGAACTCTCGGCAATGCTCCGACGGACTCCCAGCAAGCTCCTGGACTTTACGACGATCTT
>LVTN01000862.1:118167-128378 GCA_001649415.1 Musa itinerans | reverse complement strand
AGGAGTCTTGAGTAGGAGTCCTATTAGGAGTCTTGAGTAGGAGTCTTAATTGAGGAGTCTTGAGTAGGAGTCTTAATTGAGGAGTCTTGAGTAGGAGTCCTATTAGGAGTTGGGGTTTAGAAGCCCTATAAATAACCATGTATTCATCCTCTTTTGATAAGCAATAGATGAATCTTTTCTACAGCCTTTGAGCAGCAACTTGGAGAGAGGAACCCCTATAGAGTTCCAAGTAGGCCGATCCCCTAAAGAGATCAACCCCAAGTTTAGAATCTACAAGGGTTCTAACATGGAGCTGTTCTCATGCAAAGTTGTCGACCACTTGCATGCACCAGCAAGGCATTGTTTCCCTCCCATAAAAAAATATCAATATATGATAAGGAGATGCTCGCCATTGTGTATGTATTAACGAGGTGGAGACCCTACTTTATCAACCGGCAATTTCAAATTAAAACTGACTATAGAAGCCTCAATTACATTTTGGAGCAAAAGATATCATCTCCTAAGTAGAAAAAATGGGTAACCAAACTTCTATGATTTGATTATGAAATTATTTCCAAAAAAGGGAAAGCAAACGTTGTTGTAGATGGACTCTCACGGCTACCTTAGCAAGATAAATTTTTAGCCATCTCCCTTCGTACCATCGGCTTCCTCAAGGACATTAGGGAGGAATCAAAGAAGGATCTAGAGATCGGTAACATCATAAAAAAGTTAGAGGAGGATCTAAGTACAATAGCCCACTACACTTGTGATTCGAGGGATCTACACTACAAAGGTCGCATTGTGCTCATACCCGACTACCCTTCATCAAAATCATCCTGAACAAAATGCACTCCACAACTTCAGTAGGGCAGTTCGAATTTCTGAGAACCTACAAAATAGTGAAGCAAAATTTTTATTAGAGAGGGATGAAAAAAATTATTTCTGAATATGTGGCACAATGTGATGTATGTCAATAGCAAAAGGGTGAAATAGTGGCAAGTCCAAGAAAGCTACAACCACTACCCATACCGGATTTAGTGTGGACTGACATCTCCATGGACTTCATTGAAGGGCTGGCACCATCCAAAGGTAAAAGCACAATCCTCGTGGTGGTTGATCGACTTACGAAATATGCTCATTTTTGTTGTGTGCGAAATCCCTACACTGCTGCTAGTATTGCATAGATTTTCATAGAAAATATTATTAAATTGTTTGGGATGCTAAGGTCCATTGTAAGTAATCGTGATAGGATCTTCACTAGTAAATTTTGGATCGAGTTATTGTTAGGAATGAGTCGGCACTAAAAGGGGGGTGAATTAGTGTAGCGGATAAAATAACGTCGGTTTGAAAATCTTTCGTTCGATTAAAACCAATTTCGGAAAGATATTAACTTGAAACACGTTCATAAGAGTATGCAGCTAAAGTAATGAGAAAGTATGGCAATCTGCAATAAATGTAAATAGTAAAGCAAAAAATGCAAACTAAATTTTATAGTGGTTCGGTCGTCATAACCTACATCCACTCCCGATTTCTCTTCTGTCGAGGCCACCGACATCTAGTAACGATCTTCCTTTAATGGGCGAAGTTCAACTACCCTTTTACACTTGATTCTCCTTTTGACAGGTTTAGAAGAGAACCTTTGCACCCCCACTTACTCATCTCTTAAACCACACTAACACTTAAAGCTTAAGAGGAGTTCTCACAAGATTATAATAGTATTTTTCTACTTTTTTGCTCTTAATTCTTGTGTCCATTAACCAGGGATGAGAGGGGTATTTATAGGCCTCAAGTTGATTCAAACTTGGAGCCTAAAAGTGTCTCATCCCTGATTTTCGGGATACTAGTGGTACCACCGCTTGCAACACTGACATTAGGCGGTACCACCGCCTGACTCCCTACCACTGGCCGGAACCATCGACCAGTTTAATGGTACCACCACCTGACAATCTCTCGAAGATTGTGTCTATGAAGCACCACTGCCCAATATGGTGGTACCACCACCCAATCTGGTGGTACCATCGCCTGACACAGTCTCGGAGACTATGCCATGACGGTTCCACATGTTGGGTCACAGTTTGGGCCTTTCACTTAGCCCAACACAACCTAAACTTGGGCCCAATTGTCCCCTAATTAAGTTACCCAATTTCAACCCAATTACGTGCTAACTATGAATTTTAAGGCATATACTAAGCAATTCAAGTCCGAATAGTCTAGGTTTCTTCCGGTGATCTTCCGGCGAACTTCCAATGATCTCTCGGTAATGTTCCGATGGACTCCCAGCAAGTTCCTGGACCTCACGACGATCTTCTTGGCGAGTTCTGACGAGCTTCTTTAGTAAGCTCCTGGACTTCTCGGTTAATTTCGGTGGAACTTCTAATGAACATCCGAACTTCCAACGAACTCTTGAACTCCCAATGAAATCTCATTCTTGACTCCAGGACTTCATTTTGCTTTATGCCTTGATCGCTATCATAGTTGATCCTGCACACTTAAAACCTACTTCGATCTAGACAATTATTACAAAGCTTGAATCAAATGTTTTCCGGCATGTCATTGGTTCATCGACCCTTCGTCTGATTCTTCGGCGCATCATCCTCTCTTGTGGCCTATTGCCCAATTGGCTAGTTGACCTCCGTAACTCTGATTTCTTTGGCGCATTTTTTGCTCTTCCTGGCTAGCTGCCAGAACCCATGGCCCGAAGCCTTCTACCGATACGTTGACCGATCTTTCGGCTCAACATCCAATCTTCTAACATATTTTTCTCCGCCCTAACATGATTCTTCCTGCTTTAATTGTCTCTCCTTGATCAAAGCTTCTTGCGTCACTTAAAACATAGATCAAATCATAAACTCATTAATTGATTTCATCATCAAAATCCAAGATTCAATAATCTCCCACTTTTTGATGATGACAACCAATTGATGACAGAGTTTAAACTAAACTCCCCCTATCAATGTGCTATATTGATAGAACCTTGAATTCAAGTCAAAGAAAATATGATTCACATCATCATATACATCATCATAATAAAATCGTGAGTATTGCATGCATCATATGCATGATCATTATCATAAATATCACCATGGTATCAAAATATCAAAGTATATTACATCCTGTTGAATCTCAGATTTTGATGATGAAACCAATTGATAAGTATTTATGATTTAATATGTGTTTTGAGTGATGCAGGATGCTTCGATCAGGATGAGAAAATTAAAGCAGGAAAAATCATATTGGGCTAGAGGAAAACATCTCAGAAGATTGGATGTCGAGCCGGAGGATTGGTCGACGTATCGATAGAAGACTTTGTGCCATGGGTTCGAGCATCGAGCTAAGAAGAGTGGATATTATGCCAAGGATATCGGAGTTGCAGAGTCAACTGGTCGATTGGGCAATAGGCCGCAAGAGAGGACGATGCGCTGAAGAATCGGATGACGCGTCAAGGGACCAATGACATGCCGGACAACATGATTCATGCTTAGTATTAATTATCTAGATCGAAGTGTATTTTTACATATGCAGGATTAACTACGATAGCAAAGTATAAAGCAAAATGAAGTCCCGAAGTCAAGAACACGATTTCATTGGGAGTTCGAGAGTTCATCGGAAGTCCGAACGTTCGTCGGAAGTTCTGCTGAGAAGTCCAGGAGCTTGCCAAAGAAGCTCATCAAAACTCGCCAAGAAGATTGTCGTGAAGTCCAGGAGCTTGTCGGGAGTCCGTTGGAACATTACCAAGAGATCGTTGGAAGTTCGTCGGAAGATCGCCGAAAGCTCATCGAAAGAAACCAAGACATAGAGACTTGTTTAGCTTTGTAAATGTCTTAGATTTCGTAGTTAGCACGTAATTGGGATTGGAATTGGGCCAACCCAATTATGGGCCAATTAGGCCCATGTAAGGATTGTGTTGGGCCCAATGAAATGCCCAAACATTATCCTAAGAAGTGGCACCATCGTGGCACAATCTCCGAGATAGTCTAGGCGGTGGTACCACCCCTGGTAGGGTATCGGGTGATGGTACCATCCATTGGAAGGGTGTCAGGCGGTGGTACCGCCATATTAGGTGGTGGTACCACCCAGTGGAAGGGTGTTAAGCGATGGTACCGCCCAATGCAGTGTTAGTGTCAGATTGACACTAGTGGTGGTACCGCCCAGCACAGCTGGTGGTACCGCCCGTACCTAGGAAACCCAAGATTGGATATTTTTAGGCTCCAAGTTTGAATCAACTTGAGGCCTATAAATACCCCTCTCATCCTTGGTTAATAAACATCAGTATTGAGAGTTAAAAAAGGAAAGAAATACTTATGTAATCTTGTGTGAACTCCTCTCAAAGTTCTAAGTGTTAGAATAGTTTGAGAGAGGAGTAAGTGGGGGTGTAAGGGATATCTCCTAAACCCGGTAAAAGGAGAATCAAGTGTAAAAGATGGTTGGTCTTCGCCTACAGAAGGAAGACCGATAGTGGATGCCGATGGCCTCGATGGAAGAGGAATCGGCGGAGTGGATGTAGGTCACGATGACCGAACAACTATAAAAATTTGGTTTACATTTCCTTTGTGCAATTTACATTACTACAAACCTTCTTATTTGCTCATTACACTCTTGCAATCATTTTAAGGTTTAATATCTTTTTAAGATCGATTTTGTCGTACAAAAAGATTTAACGAAGTTGATATTTTTACCGTTGCACTAATTCACCCCTCCTCTTAGTGCCGACTCGTTCCTAATAGTTGGTATCAGAGCCTCATTTTCTCTTTTGGTTTAACACCCAATGAGAAATGGCTCTTTTCAGCTTTCAAGCGGGTCACTCTCTCATTCATCCTCCCTTGTTCAATGGAACGGACTATATATATTGGAAAACTCGAATGAGAGTTTTCTTGCTTTCATTGTATTTAAATTTATGGAATATTATTGAAAGCGGTTTTCAAAGGTCTTCTCTTCCAATGAATCATTGGAATGATTTGGAGAAGAAGACTTTCTTTAAATGCTAGAGCTATGAGTGCTCTATTTTGCGCTTTAGATAAAAAATAATTCAATTGGATTTCTATGTGCGAAATAGTTTTCGATATTTGACACACTCTTGAAATCACACACAAAGGCACTAATAGAGTAAAAGATTTTAATATAAACCTTTTTATGCATGATTTTGAACTTTTCGAATGAAGCCAAGTGAAACCGTTGTTGACATATATGCCCATTTTACGGATGTCGTCAATGGTTCAAAAGCTCTTAGCAAATGTTTTTCGAATCTTGAACTCGTGCATAAAGTTTTACGCTCACTTTCTAAAACTTAGGATTCAAAAGTAATAGCTATTCAAGAATAAAAAAAGTGAAACTATTTCCCTCTCGAAGAACTAATAGGGTCTTTAATGACATATGAAATGACGTGCAATGCATCTGAAGAACTCAAGAACAACCTTCCAAAGAACAGGAAGGATTTGGGACTTAGAACAATTGAAGACCACTCGAGCATAAGCTCAAGTGATGGTGAACTTTAACTCCTCATGAAATTTAAAAAGTTCATGAAACAACAATCAAAAAATAAAATCAAACTTAAGAAGAACACAAATTAGTATGAAACAAGTGCATCCGAAAATGAGGAGCAACCCAACAAAGGCGAGGTGGCAAACTATGCCTTAACGACTTTCGACAATAAGGTAATCAAAATACTCTTAATTTATTTTGAAATTACATGATGCTTTTCATGATGCATTTTTTAATTTAGTTTAGAAAAATTATTTTTCTTAAAAATTACATGTTTAATAAAGTAATAAAAATGTAAAAAATTAGGAATCATGCTTATCCTTCTAGTAATAATCATGAAAATTACATGTGATAAACAAACAAAATGATTTTGATTAAAAATGCCTTATGAAATCATGCTTGATGATTTTTATGCATAGGACTTGAAGTAATGATTTGAAATCATATGTTTTGGAATTATGTGTTACACTTTTTAATCTTGATGATTTTTTTATCTTTCCATGTTAAACGTTGATGCATGGTTTTGACATAAGAACAAATATTTCGGCATGCTAATATAAAGTTAATCACATAAATTGAAACTAAGGAAGTTTAGATATCCTTAAGAATCATTCAACATCATGTTCAACGAAACCATGCTTGATATCTTAATGAAAATATAATGATGGTTTGAAAGAATGCTTAATGAGTTTATATTTCAAACTTATGCATGATAGTTTTTGCGATCTTTTAAAAGTTATTTTTCGGAGTTAATGAATGATGCATGGATCCGATATAAAAGAAAAGAACATGCATGTATGAAATCAATCAATAAGTTGAAACAAAAAGAGGAAAGATTTTTTCTTGAAAACTTCTCAAATCCCTACCTTATCAATTTTTCACTAAGAGATCAATAAAATTATTTATGCCATTTTGAATCTCTTGAAAGTAATGTTGAGATTTTGATGATTTGAATTTGAATGAGTTTTATCAAAATCATGATCTTGATTTCTTGGAATTACTTGAAATTTTTTTTAATCAAGATCTCTTCTTTGTACTCCTACATTTTTTTTGGTATTTAATTTAAGTGGAGATTTAATATATGAATAATATCTTTCGGTATTTATATGATCTAATCTCTCATGATATGATTTATTTTTGTATAACTCCTTGTATTCATCATCCAATCAATTTTTTCTTGATGAGATGAAATGAAATTATGCATGAAATACTCATGATATTGTTTTGATGCTCAGAAATGATATAAAATTTGCTAGCTTATGAGTATCATGTATGATATGATGATTGATTTAATTTTATGCATAGAGTAAGGATGATATGTAAAGTTTTAAGATTGTGCATGTTGTAAATTGAAACTATAATGATGCACAAACATATTGAAATAAGGTTACTATTTAACCTTTGTCACGATTTGAAAATTATTGTAAAGGGAAAAAGAGATACAAAATTGTAATCTTCCCTTCTTTTTGACAATGACAAAGGGGGAGATAGCAAGCTTGCACAAGTCAAGAAGATGCAAAAACTTGCTTGCTTGCTTGCACATCTAAAGAGAAGCAAAAATTGCAAATGTACATATCGCAAAAAAAGACAAAACTTATTAGTTTGCTTATCTCAAAAGCAAGAAATGCTATCTTGTAATCTCAAGCAAAAGTGCTATCTTACCTATCTCAAGAAGCAAAACATGCTAACTTGCACATCTATTAAACTTGCATATTTCAAGAAGCAAGATTTGCTTTCTTGAACATTAAAAATATTGTTAGCTTATCTTTTGCAAAGAAATCAAAAAATTGCACTTCTCAAAAGAGAAGAAAATGCTATCTTGAACATCACCGAAGATTGCTAGCTTGCCTATCTTAAGAAGCAAAAATACAAACTTGCAAAATGTGCAATCTTGCATATCTTTAAAATTAATGATGATTTGGTGATTATACATGTTGTAAGCTGATTAAAATTCACTACTTGCATAATGATAAAACTGGAAATTATGTTTATTATGCAATCACTTAAACTTGTATGTCTAAAACACTTGATAATTGAATTTCTCCTTTTTGTTGATGACAAAGGGGGAGAAGTATGTTGATGTTATGCATGATTTTATCATAACATATTGCTTGGATTTTTGAATCCAAGAGTTCAACTCAAATATGCCATATTGATAGGGGGAGTTTGTTTAAATTTCGAGAGTTAAGGTTAACTCCGTCATCAATTAGTTGTCATCATCAAAAAGGAGGAGATTGTTGAATCTCGGATTTTGATAATGAAACCAATTAATAAGTGTTTATGATTTAATCTATATTTTAAATGATGCAGGATGCTTCGATCAAGATGAGACAATTAAAGCAGGAAGGATTATGTTGGGCCGAAGGAAAATATGTCAGAAGATTGGACGTCGAGCCAGAGGATCGGTCAACGTATCGATAGAAGGCTTCGGGCCATAGATTTGGGCATCGGGCCAAGAAGAGCAGATATTGCGCCAAGGATATCAGAGTTGCAGAGTCAATTGGCCGATTGGGCAATAGGCCGCAAGAGAGGACGATGCGCTGAAGAATCGGACGAAGCGTCGAGGGACCAATGACATACCGGACAACATGATTCATGCTTAGTATTAATTGTCTAGATCGAAGTGTGTTTTTACATATGCAGGATTAACTACGATAGCAAGGCATAAAGCAAAATGAAGCCCTAGAGTCAAGAACGTGATTTCGTTGGGAGTTCGAGAGTTCGTCGGAAGTCCGGACGTTCATCAGAAGTTCTGTTAAGAAGTCTAGGAGCTTGCCAAAGAAGCTCATCAGAACTCGCCAAGAAGATTGTCATGAAGTCCAAGAGCTTGCCGGGAGTCCACCGGAACATTACCAAGAGATTGTCGGAAGTTCGCCGGAAGATCATTGGAAGCTTGCTAGAAGAAACCAAGACATAGGGACTTGTTTAGCTTAGTAAATGTCTTAGATTTCGTAGTTAGCACGTAATTAGGATTGGAATTGGGCCAACCCAATTATGGGCCAATTGGGCCCATGTAAGAACTATGTTGGGTCCAATGAAAGGCCCAAATAGTGTCCCAAGAATTGGCACCGTAATGGCACAGTCTCCGAGACTATGTTAGGTGGTGGTACCACTAGTCTGGGTAGTGGTACCACCCCTGGCAGGGTGTCAAGCGGTGGTACTACCAGACTGGGCGGTGGTACCACCTAGTGGTAGGGTGCTAGGTGATGGTACCACCCCTATCAAGTGGTGGTACCGCCCAGTGCAGTGTTAGTGTCAGACTAACACTAGCGTTGGTACTGCCTAGCACAAGCGATGGTATCGCCCATACCCAGGATGGGATATTTTTAGGCTTCATGTTTGAGTCAACTTGGTATCAGAGTCTCGTAATTTCTCATTTGGTTTAACACCCAAGAGAAATGGCTCTTTTCGGCTTTCAAGAGGGACTTTCTCTCATTCGTCCTCCCTTGTTCAATGGGACGGACTACACATATTGAAAAACTCGAATGAGAGTTTTCTTACTTTCTTTAGATTTAAATTTATGGAGTATTGTAGAAAACGGTTTTCGAAGGTTTCTCTTTCAATGAACCATTGAAATGATTTGGAGAAGAGAACATTTTCTTTAAATGCTAGAGCTATGAATGCTCTATTTTGCGTCTTAGATAAAATCAAATTTAATTGGGTTTCTACTTGTAAAACAGCTTTTGACATTTGGCATACTCTTGAAAGCACACATGAAGGCACTAACAATGTTAAAGATTCAAAAATCAACCCTTTGTTGCATGATTTTGAACTTTTTCGAATGAAGCCAAGCGAAACCGTTGTTGACATATACATATGTTTTACGGATGTCGTCAATGGTTTAAAAGCTCTTGGCAAATATTTTTCGAATCTTGAACTTGTGAATAAAGTTTTACGCTCACTTTCTAAAACTTGGGATTCAAAAGTAACGGCTATTCAATAATAAAAAAACTTGAACTATTTCTCTCTCGAAGAACTTATAAGGTCTTTGATGACTTATGAAATGATATACAATACACGTGAAGAACTCAAGAATAACCTTCCAAAGAACAGGAAGGATTTCAGTCTTAGAACAATCGAAGACTACTCGAGCATAAGCTTAAGTGATGGTGAACTTGAACTCTTCACTAAGAAATTTAAAAAGTTCATGAAACAAAAATTAAAGAACAAAAAGAACGCAACTGCTTGCTAGGAATGCAAGAAGAATGAAGCACTTTATGACAAATTGAGCATATCCGAAGATGAAGAGCAAACTAATGAAGACGAAATGATGAACTTCACTTTGGTGGCTCTCGACTATGAGGTAAACAACTCAAACGAAACTCCGTTAGTTTACTTTGAAATTACTTGATGTGTTTCATGAGTTGTTCTTAATTTAGTTTAGAAAAATTATATATTTTTTTTAATTGCATGTTTAACGATGGAATGAAAATGTTAAATGGGATCATGCTTGCCTTTCTAGTGATTTCAAAAATAATCATGAAAATTGCATGTTTTATAACAAAATGATTTTGAATGTCTTATGAAATCATGCTTGATGATTTAATAATGTAAAAATGTAATAAAATGTCAGATATAAATTTAATGCTTGTACACCTAACAAGATTAATTTAAGAAGCAATAATTTGTATCATGTTGATTTCCATATTGTTTCTTGATTTTGATTGGAGATGATCTACGATTAATGAAATCATGTTTGATTTGAAGTAATGATTTGATATCATGCTTAATGAGTTTATATTTAGAAATGATGC
>LVTN01000862.1:101203-112608 GCA_001649415.1 Musa itinerans | reverse complement strand
ATCAATTGATTTTATCATCAAAATCCGAGATTCAACAATCTCCCCCTTTTTGATGATGACAATCAATTGATGACGGAGTTAAACATAACTCCCCCTATCTATATGCCATATTATGAGAAGATAAAAACACTTGAATTCAATCTCTTTGAATAAATTTTCATGCTTAGTGCTAGGAATTAACATGCAATTGTCATGCTCAAATTTTAATTTTTTCAAAATCACTTAGAAAGAGAAGCATGATATTTTTTTTATTTTTTTTATTTTTATTTACTAACTAATTTAAAAATAAGTCATGAAAAGGCATCAAGTAATTTGAAAATAAAGTAAAGGGGTTTTGGTTACCTCATTGTCGAAAACCGTTAAAGCATAGTTTGCCCCCTTGCCTTTGTTGGGTTGTTCTTCATCTTCGGATAAACTTGATTCGTTCCAAGCCACCTTGAGTGTTTTCTTCTTCTTTTGTAGCTTCTTCTTTTTAGGTTCATTTTTGTTCTTAGATTCTTGTTTTAAGAATTTTTTAAGCTTTATTGTGAGGAGTTCAAGGTCATCATCATCATCACTTGAGTCATCACTTAAGTGGTATTCTATCGTTTGAAGTGTCAAATTCTTTTTATTCTTTGGAAGATAGTTCTCATATTCAATACAAATCATTTCATAGGTCATTAAAGACCCGATAAGTTCTTTAATCGGAAAATGGTTCAAGTCCTTTGATTCTTGTATTGTCATTACTTTTGAATCTCAAATTTTAGAAAGAGATCATAAAACTTTATTAACAAGTTCAAGATTCAAAAAACTTTTACCAAGTGCTTTTAAACCATTGATAACATCCGTAAAACGGGTGTACATGTGTCTAATGGTTTCGCTTAGTTTCATACGAAATAATTTAAAATCATACATCAAAAGATTTATCTTAGAATATTTTACTCTACTAGTGCCTTCGTTTGTGGTTTCAAGAGTATGTCAAATATTGAAAGCGGTTTTGCAAATAAAAACACGATTAAATTCATTTTTGTCTAAGGCACAAAATAGAGCATTCACAACTCTAGCATTTAAAGAAAAAGTTTTCTTCTCTAAATCATTCCTTTCATTCATTGGATTAGAAGACTTTTGAAAATTATTTTCAATGATATTTCATATATTGAAATCTAAAGAAATCAAGAAAACTCTCATTTGAGTTTTCCAATATGTGTAATCCGTCCCATCGAACATAGAAGGATGAATGATAGAGTGACCCTCTTGAAAGCTAAAAAGAGCCATTTCTCTTAGTTATTAAACCAAATGAGAAAATCGTGGCTCTGATACCAACTGTTAGGATCAAGAACGATACTAAGAGAGGGGGGCGAATTAGTGCAGTGGATAAAAACGACGTCGGTTCTAAAAATCTTCATTTCGATGAAATCGATATCAGAAATGTATTTAACTTAAAAGCATTCGTAAGAGTGTAATGAGAAAGTAGAGCAAGTAAGGCAGTTTTCAATAAAGGTAAATTGCAAGAAGTAAATGCAAACTGAGTTTTATACTGGTTCGGTCATCTTGACCTACATTCACTCCTGAGTCCTCTTCCATCGAGACCATCGGCATCCACTAATGATCTTCCTCCAATGGATGAAGATCAACTATCCTTTTACACTCTTTCTCCCTTTCACGGGTTTAGGAGACAACTCTTACAAGCCTCTCTTTCTTAGACCTCACTTCTCCCTTTAGATAAATTTCTAAATACTTGGAAGAACTGATCCTAAATCCTAATCCTAAGAGAGTTTCCTAATTTTTTCTCAAGTATTTTTCCCCTTTTTCCAACTCAATTCCATTATGAAATCTTGCTACTCCATATAGGAATAGCTGGGGTATTTATAGATCCCAAAGCCAAAAGAGGTCTCATCTTGGGTTTCCTAAGTCCTATTAGTACCACCGCTTGTGCTGGGCAGTACCACTGCCTGCAGCACTAACACTAGGTGGTACCACTGCTTGGGAGACTATGTCTGGGCGGTATCACCACCCAGACTGATGGTACCACTGCATGATTGTCTCGGAGATTGAGTCTGGGCGGTACCACTACCCAGACTAGCGGTACCACCGCTTGACACAGTCTCGGAGATTGTGCCACCGATGGTTCCATCTGTTGGGTCACTGTTTGGGCCTTTCACTTGGCTAACATAGCTCAAACTTGGGCCCAATTGGCCCCTAATTGAGTTGGCCCAATTCCAACCCAATTATGCCTAAAACCAATTTTGATCTAGACAATTATTAAAAAGCTAATCAAATGTTGTCTGATATGTCATTGGTTCATTGGCACTTCATCCAAATCTTCGGTGCATCATCCTCTCTTGTGGTCTATTGCCCAATCAGCCAGTTGACCTCCGCAACTCTAATTTCCTTGGTGCAATTTCTGCTCTTCTTAGCCTAATGCTCGAACTCATGGCCTAAAGCCTTCTGCCGATATGTCGACCGATCCTCCGACTCGATGTCCAATCTTCTGACATTTTCGACTCCGGCCCAACATGATTCTTCCTGCTTTTAATTGTCTCTGCCTGATTGAAGCTTCTTGTGTTACTTAAAGCGCAGATCAGATAAATACTATCAATTGGTTTCAGCATCAAAATCTGAGATTCAACATCTTCATCAATACACGAGCCTCCATGAAGCTATCCCCATGTTTTTATGGCCCCTATCAGATCACAAAGTGTATTGGAGTCGTGGCATACAGACTTAAATTACCTAAGGATTCCAAAATTCACCTTGTCTTCCATGCATCATGCTTGAAGCCCAAGTTGGAAGAACATGAGTCACCCTAGATCCAACTACCCAACACCACTGATGATAGAGATATTCAAGCCCAACCACAAGCCATCCTCGACCGCAGAATTGTGATGCATCGCCGACGTCCCTCTACTAAAGTATTAGTAAATTGGAATAATTTACCACTCGAAGATACCACATGGAAATCATATAAGGAGCTGAAGACCTAGTTCCCTGAGTTCATGGAACCTTAGCCTTGAGGATAATGTTGATTTGGAGAGGGCGGGCTTGATATGACCCTAGTAGGGTTGGGTAATACTCAACCAAGAAGTAGCTAATTAAAACCCTGTGAGATTGTCGTGAACCCCACCTAGCCGCCTCTATCCTATAAAGAAGAATAGCTATAGTTTATATTTGGGCATTTGGGCTTCCTAGTCGCTGCCCCCCTTTTACTGGGTCGGTCGGCTAGGGTTGAGGACAAAATGAGTAACTCACTTAGGAAGCAGCTCCTAGGTCTAGGGTTTGAAGCTATATATAAGTATGTAGCCTCCATCTTTTTGAGAATAATATCTATCTATAATTGTAGCCATTTGGTTGACTTCTAGGAAGGTGGAACCCCTATAGCGTTCCAAGGATTAATCCCCCTCAAAAATCAATCTACAAAGAATTCCTCTAGGGTTCTATCAGTAAATTGATTAAAGCAAAAGGAATTGGACATTGGGCTGGAGTGAACATGTCAGAAGATTGGACGTCGGGCTAGAGGATCGGTCGACGTGTCGACAGAAGGCTTCATTCCATGAATTCGGGCATCGGGCCGAAGGATCGGATATTACACCAAGGAGATCGGAAATTGTGGGAGTCAATATGCTAATTGGGCAATACACCAAAGGAGAGGACGATGTGCCGAAGGATCGAACGAGCGCCGGATGAACCAATGACATGTCGGACAAAGGATTCATGCTTTGTAATCATTTATCTAAGATCGAAGTAATTTAGGGGGCTAATTGAGTTAGCTTTTGGTATAATCATGCTAACTCAATTTGGGGCTAATTGGGCCTTAATTGAGACTAATTTGGGCTCATTATGAGGCTCATTTAGTAACCCAAAAGTTGGGTCAGGCGGTGGAACTGCTTATGAGTTGGAAAACTCAAAAAACCTAGTCTCCATGGATGTCAAGCGGTGGTACCGCCAGACTGGGCAGTGGTACCGCCCAATGATAGTGTGTCAGGTGGTGGTACCACTAGACTAGGCAGTGGTACCGCCTAGTGTCAAACTACAGATGGTGGTACCACCCAATGTAGGTGGTGGTACCGCCCATACCCAAAGACCCAAAAATTTTAATTTTTGGCTCCATTTTTTAAACCATTTGGGGCCTATAAATACCCCACTTGGGCAACAAGAAAGGAGTAAGAATTCTTGAGACAAAAACCGAGTAAACTCTATCAAAACTTTAAGTTCCCTCCTCCTAGTGCTTAGAGTTAGTCCTAAGGGAGGTGTGTGAAGGACTAGTAAAATAGTGGCTTGTAAGGGTTATCTCCTAAACCAGTGAAAAAGAGAAAGGGTTGTAAGAGGGTAGTTAGTCTTTGCCTACTGAAGGAAGACCGGTAGTGGAAGCTGGTGGCCTCGAGTGAAGAGGAATCGAGAGTGGATGTAGGTCACGATGACCAAACCACTATAAAAATCTGGTTTGCATTTACTTTAAGCTTTTCATTTTAATTGCAAACTGATTTCTTACTTTCATTTACTTGCTTACGAATGTGTTTCAACTAAACATCTTTATGATACAAGTTTTCATCGTTCGAAGATTTTCAAAACCGATGTTTTTCTTTGTCAACACTAATTCAGCCCCCTCTTAGTGCCGACTCGATCCTAATAAGAGTCAATATGCCGATCAAGTAATATGCTGAAAGAGATGATGATGCATCGAAGGATGGGACGAAGCGTCGGATGAACTAATGATAAGTAGGATAACATAAGATTCATGCTTGTAATCGTGTGTGGCTAGATCGAGTTAGTTAGGTCTAATTGAGTCAGTATTAGGGTGAAAAATGTCAACTCAATTAGGGGCCAACTAAGCCTAAATTGGGATTATTTTGGGCCAAGTGGAAGGCCCATTTAGTCACCAATAATTGGCTCAAGCGGTGACACTACCAAATTGGGCGGTGGTACCACCCAAACACAATCTCTCAAACTATGTCAATCGGTGGTATCGCCTAGACACAATCTCCCAAAATGTGTCAGACGATAGTACCACTAGACTGGGTGATGGTACTGCCTAGTGTTGGTGCTACAGGCGGTGGTACTGCCCTACACAGCGGTGGTACTGCCAGGACTTGGGAAACCCGGGATGAGACCTTTTTTGGCACTATTTTTGAAGATATTTGGGGTCTATAAATACCTTAGTTGTTTATGCTTGGAAGAGCATAAAATTGAGTGGAAAAGGGGGAAAATATACTTAAGAAAAAAGTGTTGTAATCTCTCTAAATTTAGTGAGTCACTTCATCCTAGAGTTAGAAGGTTTCTAAGGGAGGAGTGAGATCTAAAAGAGAGAGGTGTAAAGGTTCTCTCCTGAGCCTATGAAAATGAGAAAGAGTTGTAAGGGTAGTTGATCTTCGCCCATTGGAAAGAAGATCAGTAGTGAAAGCCGATGGCCTCGAGTGAAGAGGAATTGGGAGTGGACGTATGTTACGACGATCGAACCACTATAAATCTAATTTGTATTTTCTTTCTATAATTCATTGCTATTACATTCTAAGTTAATTTCCTAGTTCACTTACTCTAAGTCAAGCATGCTTTCATTATCATTTTCGTTGAATAAAGTTTTCAAATCTATGTGATTTTATGAAAGTACTAATTCACCCCCCCCTCTTGTGTCGATATGGTTATAACAATTGGTATCAAAGTTATGTTTTTCTCAATTGGTTTAACACCTAAGAGAATGATTTTTACCGGCAATCTAGAGGGATACTCTATCACTTATCCTCCTATGTTCAATGAGACAAACTATATGTATTAGAAAACATGTATGAAATTTTTTTTGCTTTAAATGGATTTCAATTTATGGAATATAATCGAATTTGGTTTTCAAATACCTTCTAAACCTATGAATGAATGGAGTGATTTTGGAAAAAAATCATTTTTATTAAATGCTAAAGTTATGAATGCCCTATTCTGTGCTTTAGGCAAAAATAAGTTTAATCATATTTTTTTATGTGAAACTGCACATGAGATTTAGTACACACTAGAAGTAACTCATTAAGGCATAAATAGAGTAAAAGAGTCTAAAATAAATCTTTTGATTTATGATTTTGAATTATTTCAAATGAAGCCAAGCAAAACTATTGTTGACATGTATACCCATTTTATGGATGTCATCAATAGTTTAAAAGCTCTTGGAAAATATTTTTCGAATCTTGAACTTGTTAATAAAGTTTTACGATCTATTTTTAAAAATTGAGATTCGAAAGTAATTTCAATACAAGAGGCAAATGACTTAAATAATTTTTCACTAGAAGAACTCATTGGTTCACTAATGACATATGAAATGACTTGAATGATACAAGATGAACTTGAGAACAACTTTCCAAAGAACAAGAAAGATTTGACACTTAGAACAAAAGAAGCCTACTTGAGCGAAAGCTCAAGTGATGATGACTTGGAACTCTAAAAGGTTCATAAAACAAGAATCAAAAAATAAAAATGAACTTAAAAAGAAGAAGCTATCAAAGAAAAAAAAAAGTATTCAAGGTGGCTTGGGACAAATCAAGTACATCCGAAGACGAGGGGCAAACCAACAAAGACAAAGTGGTGAACTATGCCTTAATGGCTTTCGACAATGAGGTAATGACTCAACAAAAAACTTCTTTACCTTACAATGAATTGCTTGATACTTTCCATGATTTATTTGATAAATTTCAATTAGTTGGTAAAAATTATAAATTGTTAAAAATGGATCTTGCTTCTCTTTCTAGTGAATTTAAAAAAATAAAAAATGAGCATGATAATTGCATGTTAACCTTTTGCACTCAATGTGAAGAATTAGATTTATGTAAAAAGAAAAATTTGTTATTAGAACAAACTTTTAAAAAAATTAATATTAGTAGCAAATCTTTAAACATGATTCTTGCTAAAAAGAGTTATGTTCTTGGGAAAGAAAGAATTGGCTTTGTAAGTAACTACACTCAACAAAAGCCAACTATTTTTATTAAAGAACCCACATTACATGTTTCTCTTAAAAACAAATATAATTTTTGTGGTAGACATGCTCATTTTGCATATAAATATTCATTCAAAAAATATGGCTCACATAAATTGGTTTGGGTTCCTAAAAGAACCATGAATGACTTAATGCCAAAAATTAAGATAGATAGATCCAATTATGAGAGATCTAAAACTAAATGGGTACTTAGAATAAACCCATCGTTCTTGTAGAAATATCTACAATTGAAAACTAGGAGCAAAAATAAAATTTTGATAGTGGATGCTCAAGGCTAATGACCGAAGATCAAACACACTTCGCAAAGTTCACTAGCCGAAACAACATGATTTTGAAAATGCTTTATATTTAATGAAATCATGCTTGATGATTAAATGATTTAATTATGTATGAAGATTTGAAGTAATGAAGATTATTTTTATTTATGGTTTATTGATCTTCATGATTTTTATATTGAAATTTGCTCTTTCATTTTTAAACGATGCTGCATGTTTTTTTTTTTGCATAAAAGATAAAGGCATGCTTATATGAAATAAATCACATAAATTGAAACACATAAATAGGGAATGTATTTTCTTGAAAATTTTTCAATCTTATAGATTTTTTAATAAGAGATTGATAAATTTATTTATGTCATTTTGAATCTCTTGAAAGTGATTTTGATAATTTGACGATTTGAATTTGAATGAGTTTTAACTATATCATGATCTTGAATTCTTGAAATTATAATTTGAGATTTTCTTTATATAAACCAAGATCCCTTACTCTTTATTCTTGTATGATTCTTGTATGATTCTTGCATTTTATTAAAGAGAATATTTATCCAAATGAATCATAATTCTTCTCTTGATTTCTTGAAATTTATGACTTAAATTTTCTTTTGAAGATCTTTTACTATTTGATCTCCTAAGATTTATTTTTGATTATTTAAGAGGAGTTTTATCAAAATGAATCATATTTTTTGGTATTCATATGATCTTTGATATTATCTTTCATGACATGATTTTCATAATTCCTTTGTATTTATGATTGTAAACTTTATGATATGAGTAGAGCATTGATGTAAAAAAAGAAAATGTACCATTGTATTCTTCCTCTCTTCTTGTTGTTAAGACCGAAATTGGCACAAAGAGGGGGGGTGAATTAGTGCTTTCATAAAAACAATGGTTTGAAAACTTCTTTCGATGAAATCGTATCAGAAAACATTTAAACATAGAGAAATGCAAATTGAGTACATCGCCTATCAGTTTGACACTAGGTGGTTCAGTCCGAAATGCAAACTGAAATACAAACTGAGAAATGCAAACATAGAGAAATGCAAACATTTAAGTATAGTTAGAGCAGTAAGCAAGTAAATTAGTTTACAATAAGAGAATGAAAAATAGAACAGAAATGCAAACTGAGTACATCGGATTTATAGTGGTTTGGTCGTCATGACCTTTGTCCACTCTCGATTCCTCTTCACTTGAGGCCACGGATTTCCACTACCGATTTTGTTTCCAACGGGTGAAGATCAACTACCCTTACAACTCTTTTCTCTTTTTCATAGGTTCAAGAGTTAACCTTTACAAGCCACTCACTCCTTGTTTAAACTAAAACTGAAACTTAGAGCAAGAGGGGAATTCTCAAGGATTTACTACAGAGTATTCACACTATATTTGTTTTAGTTCTTCTCTTAACTGAGCAGGGATGAATGGGGTATGTATAGACCCATGTAAAGCAGCTACTTATTGAATGAAGTGTCCATTAGCTACTTGTTAATGGATTCAAATTTGGAGCCAAAACGGTCTCATCTTAGGGTTTCGGGATACTGGCGGTACCACCGCCTATCAATCTGACACTGGGTGGTACCACCACCCAATTTAGTGGACAATCTCATAGGGTTTTTAATAGCTGCTTCTTGGTTGAGTAGGACCCAACCCTGCTAGGGTCCTATCATTTGCCTCTCCTTGATCGAAGCTAGTCCTATGTCACTCGAAATACAAATTAGATCACAAACGCATCAATTGATTTTACCATCAAAATATGAGATTCAACAATCTCCCCTTTTTTTATGATGACAACCAATTGATGACGAAGTTTAAACTAAACTCCCCCTATCAATATGTCATATTGAAATAAGGCATCATTCAAATAAATGATGATCTTTTAGTCCAAGTTGAAACTATTTTAATCACATCATATGCAATACATCATATACATCATCATAATAAAATCATGAGTATTGCATGCATCATTCCAAAACATAATATATATTTTTAAAATCATTAATACATGCATGATCATCATACATAATTTCAAATTATCATTTTAGGCATAATATGCATGATTATCATCATACCTTCTCCCCCTTTGTCATCAACAAAAAGAAGAAGTGCAACTAGAAAATTTTTGAAACATACAAGTTCTACTTTATTATAGAACATACAAGCTTAATATGTTTTAGGGATATGCAAGATTAGCAATTCTTTGCTTCTTGAGATGGGCAATTTTAAAGATAGGCAAGATAGCACATTTTGCTTCTCTTTTGAGATATGCAAGCTAGTAAGTTTTGCCTTTCTTTGATCTATGCAAGCTAACAAGTTTTACTTCCTTTTGCAATGTGCAAGCTAGCAAATTTAACAAGTTTTACATCATTTTAGAACATGCAAGCTAGTAAATTTTACATCATTTTAGAACATGCAAGCTAGTAAATTTTACATCATTTTAGAACATGCAAGCTAGTAAATTTTACATCATTTTAGAACATGCAAGCTAGTAAATTTTACATCATTTTAGAACATGCAAGCTAGTAAATTTTACATCATTTTAGAACATGCAAGCTAGTAAATTTTACATCATTTTAGAACATGCAAGCTAGTAAATTTTACATCATTTTAGAACATGCAAGCTAGTAAATTTTACATCATTTTAGAACATGCAAGCTAGTAATATTGCTTTTCTTTACGATGTGCAAGCTAGCATGATTTGCTTCTTTTTTAATTGTCCAAGAAAGCAAATTTTGATTCTCTTTTGAGATGTGCACACTAGTAATTCTTTCTCCCCCTTTGTCATTGGCAAAAAGAGGGGAATAACACAAAGGTGTAAATGTTCAAGTCATCATATGAAAGATATTAAGAAAAATCAATTTGGTGATGAGGTATACAATTCATGAAGACAAAGAAATTATACATAATAAAACTCAAGTCATAAACTTTAAAAACTCAAGTGACATATCATGGCTAATTTGGATAAATATCCTCTTTAGTAAACAACAAAAGAATTATACGAGAACAAATAATAAATGATCTCGATTCATGCATAAGAATTCTCAAGTCATCAAGATCATGATTCAAAAAAAAAAATCTCAAGTTATAAAAATCAAGAAATCAAGATCATGATCCAAAAAATATATAAGAAGAGTTTATGCATTTGGGAGATTTAACAATTTGCCTAAATTTAGCATTCAAGCTAGAAATTTTGGTTCTCTTGATATACTACAAATTTTATTTCTCCCCTTTGTCATTGTAAGAAAGAAGAAAAGGGGAATAATACAATGGTGCAAAATTTTCTTCTTACATCAATGCTCTAAGCATCGTAAAACATATACAACCATAAACATAAAGAATTTGTACATAACAAAACTTAAGTCATAAATTATCAAGATATCAAGTGGCATATCATGGTTTATTAGGATAAGTCTCCTCTTTTGTGAATAGCAAAAAGAACCGTAGGAGAACAAAATATGAAAATTCTTAATTCATAATAGATCTCAATTTATAAATATCAAGTGAAAAAATCAAGATTTATTTGGATGAATCTCTTCTTTAGCGAAAAGGAACAAAGAAGAATAAAAGATTTTGTTCATGTATATAAAAAAATCTCAAGTTGTTAAGATCATGATTCATATAAAAAATATCACAAGTTACAATTCTTAGAATTCACAAGAAAATTCATGATTCATAAAAAAATCCTCTTAAATAATATAAGAACACATAATAGAAGATCTTGATTCATTAAATATTTCAAGTTTAATTCCGAGGAATCAAAATCATGATATAGGTAAAAACTCATTCAAATTCAAATAATCAAAATCATCAAAATTACTTTCAAGAGATTCAGAATGACATAAATAGATTTATCAATTTCTTATTGAAAAATCAATAAGATAAAGATAGAGAAAATTTTAAAATGTATTCTCTTTTTAGTTATTTCAATTTATGTGATTTATTTCATATAAACATGCCTTAGTTTTTTTTTTTTTTTATACCATAATCAACACATACATCATCGTTTAAAACGAAAGAGCAAATTTCATCATAGAAATCATCAAGATCAATAAACCATAATTCACCCAAAAATCACCATTACTTCAAATCATCATGCATAATTAAATATAAAATCGTCAAGCATGATATCAAAACTTTTTAACATTTTCATTACATCATTACATCATTATGCATCATTAAATCATCAA
>LVTN01000862.1:83642-95334 GCA_001649415.1 Musa itinerans | reverse complement strand
TCAAACGTCCATCGAACTTGACTCTGGTATTCTTGCTTTGTGTTTTCTGTTAATCGTAGTTAATCCTGCACACTTAACTCAATAATATGGATTAGATCAATTAACCCATCAATTGATTTTATCATCAAAATCCAAGATTCAACAGCACCAAGGATATCAGAGTTGCGGAGTTAACTAGTCGATTGGGCAATAAGCCGCAAGAGAGGACGATGCGCCGAAGAATCGGACAAAGCATCGAGGGACGAATGACATGCCAGACAACATGATTAATGCTTAGTATTAATTGTCTAGATCGAAGTATGGTTTTACATGTGCAGGATTAACTATGATAACAAGGCATAAAGCAAAATGATATCCTAGAATCAAGGACGCAATTTCGTTGGGAGTTCGAGAGTTCGTCGGAAGTTCTGTAGGAACCAGCCGAGAAGTCTAGGAGCTTGCTAAAGAAGCTCGTTGGAACTTGCCAAGAATATCGTCATGAAGTCCAGGAGCTTGTCGGGAGTCTACCGGAACATTGCCAAGAGATCGTTGGAAGTTCACCGGAAGTTCTTCGGAAGCTCGCCGGAAGAAACCAAGACAAATGGACTTGTTTAGCTGAAGTATGCCTTAGATTTCGTAATTAGTACATAATTGGGTTTGAAGTTGGATCAACCCAATTAGGGGCCAGTTGGGCCCATGTAAGAACTATATTGGGCCCAATTAAAGGCCCAAACAGTGTCCCAAGAAGTGTCACTATTGTGGCATAGTCTTTGAGACTTTGTCAGGTGGTGGTACCGCTAGTATGGGTGGTTGTACCACCCCTGACAAGGTGTCAGGCGGTGGTACCACCAGTTTGGGTGGTGGTACCACCCAGCACAACCTCCTAGGCGGTAGTACCACTAGACTAGGTAGTGGTATCACCCAGCGCAGTGTCAGTGTCAGACTGACACTAGCGGTGGTACCGCCCAACGCAGGCGGTGGTACCGCCCGTACCCGGGATGAGATATTTTTAGGCTCCAAGTTTGAAACAACTTGAAGCCTATAAATATGCCTCTCATCCCTAGTTAATAAACACAAGCACAGAGTATTCAAAAGTGAGAAAACACTGTTGTAATCTCTTTAGAAATTCCCTCCTCCACTCTAAGTTTAGAATTCTGTAAGAGAGGAGTGAGTGCTTGTAAGGGTTGTCTCCTAAGCCCATAAAAAGGAGAAGAGGGATGTAAGAAGGAGGTTGATCTTTGCCTATTAAAGGAAGATCATTAGTGGATGCCGATGGCCTTGACGGAAGAGGAATCGACGAAGTGGATGTAGGTCACGATGACCGAACCACTCTAAAATCTGGTTTACATTTTCCTTTGAGCAATTTATCTTTATTGTAAACCTCTTTAATAGCTTACTGCCTTCAATACATTTACGAACACGTGCTTCAAGTTAAGTTTCTGAAATTAATTTTCAATGTACAAAAAGAGTTTACGAAGTTGACATGATTTTACCACTACACTAATTCACCCCCCCTCTTAGTGCCGACCCCGATCCTAACACATTAGTTTGCTCCTCATCTTTGGATGCACTCATTTTATCCCAAGTTGCCTTATTCTTCTTTGACAACCTCTTTTTTTTAAGTTTATTTTTATTATTTGATTCTTGTTTTATGAACTTTTTAAACTTTGTTGCTAGGAGATCATGTTCATCATCACTTAAGCTTTCGCTCGAGTGGCCTTCTTTTGTTCGAAATGCCAAATTCTTTATGTTCTTTGAAAGGTAGTTATCATGTTCATTTTGTGCCATACAACTCATTTCATAGGTCATTAAAGACCCGATAAGTTCTTCAAGTAGAAACCTGTTGAAGTCTTTTACCTCTTGTATTGCAATTACTTTTGAATCCTAATTTATGGAAAGAGATCGTAAAACTTTATTAACAAGTTCAAGATTCGAAAAACATTTGCCAAGAGTTTTTAAACTATTGATGATACTTGTAAAATGAGTGTACATATCAATAATAGTTTTGCTTGGCTTCATATGAAACAACTCAAAATCATACATCAAAAGATTTATCTTAGAATCTTTAACTCAACTTGTGCCTTCGTGTGTGATTTCAAGAGTATACCAAATATTGTGTGTAGTTTCACTAATAGAAACCCGATTAAATTCATTTGTATCCAAAGCATAAAATAAAGCATTCATAGCTTTCACATTTAAAGAAAAAGTTTTCTTCTCCAAATTATTTCATTTGTTCATTGGATTAGAAGACTTCTGAAAATCATTTTCAATGATGTTCTATAAATCAAAGTTCAAAGAAAGTAAGAAAACTCTCATTCGAGTTTTCCAATAAGTGTAGTCCGTCCCATTGAACATAGAAGGATAAACGATAGAGTGACCCTCTTGAAATCTGATAAAAGATATTTCTCTTGGGTGTTAAACCAAATGAGAAAGACATGGCTCTGATACCAACTGTTAGGATCGAGTCAACACTAAGAGGGGGGTGAATTAGTGCAGCGATAAAAATCACATTGAGTTGGAAATCTCATTTGATAAAATCATTTTGACAAAGCCCATATAAGAAATATATTGAACTTGAAAACGTGTTCGGAAGCATAGTGGAAGTAAAGCAAGTAAGGCAGTTTGCAGTGAAGGTAAAGAGCAAGAATAGAAATGCAAACTAAGTTTTATAGTGGTTCGGTCGTCGTGACCTACATCCACTCCTGATTCCTCTTCCGTCGAGGCCACTGACATCCACTAACGGTCTTCCTTCAATAGAAGAAGACCAACCACCTCTCTTAAACTTCACTAACACTTTAGAGTTTGAGAGGAGTTCTCACAAGATTATAACAGTGTTTTCTTTCTTTTTTGCTCTAAATTCTTATGTATTTAACAAGAGATGAGAGGGATATTTATAGGCCTCAAGTGGATTTAAACTTGGAGCCTAAAAGTGTCTCATCCCCGATTTTCGGGTTACTAGCGGTACCACGCCTATAGCACTAACATCAGGCGGTACCACCGCTTGGGAGACTATCCTAACAGTCTCGGAGACTGAGTCTGGGTGGTACCACCACCCAGACTAACGATACCACCGCTTGACATAGTCTCGAAGATTGTGCCATCGATGGTTCCATTTGTTGGGTCACTATTTAGGCCTTTCACTTGGCCCAACAAAACCCAAACTTGGGCTCAATTGGCCCCTAATTGAGTAGGCCCAATTCCAACCCAATTACACCTAAAACTTACTTTGATCTAGATAATTATTGCAAAGCTTGAATCAAATATTGTCTAGCATGTCATTGGTTTATCAATGCTTCATGTAATTTTTCGGCACATCGTCCTCTCTTGTGGCCCATTGCCCAATCAGCCAATTGACCTCCACAACTCCGACTTCCTTAGTGCAATTTCTGCTCTTCTTGGCCTGATGCCTAAACCCATGGCCTGAAGCCTTTTGTCGATACATCGATCGATCCTCCGGCTTGACATCCAATCTTCTAAGATGTTCTACTCCAGCCCTGTTAGGAACGAGTCGGCACTAAGAGGGGGGGTGAATTAGTGCAACGAATAAAATCATGTCTGTTAGAAAATTTCATTTCGATTAAACCCGTTTCATAAAGATGCTTAAATTGAAAGCATACGAAAGATTATAGTGGATGTAAAGCAAGTAAGGTAGTTTGTAGTTAAGGTAAATAGCAAAACAGAAATGCAAACCGAATTATAATGGTTCGGTCATCGTGAACTACATCCACTCCAACGATTCCCCTTCCATTGAGGCCACCAGCATCCAATAACGATCTTCCTTCAATGGGTGAAGATCAACCACCCTTGCAACTTGATTCTTCTTTTGACAAGTTCAGGAGAGAACCTATATAACCCCCTTCACTCCTCTCTTAAACAAGACTAACACTTAAGTTTGAGAGGAGTTCACACACAATTACAATAGCGTTTTCTTTTCTTTTTTGCTCTCTGTTGTGTGTATGTTAACCAGGGATGAGAGGGGTATTTATACGCCTCAAGTTGATTCAAACTTGGAGCCTAAAAATGTCTTATCCTGGGTCTCCCGAGTACAAGCGGTACCACCGCTTGTGTTGGGCGGTACCACTGCCTGTAGCATTGACACTGGGCGGTACCATTGCCTGACACCCTAACACTGGGCGGTACCATCGCCCAGTCTGGTGGTATCACCGCTTGACAGTCTCTCGGAGATTGTGTTTAGGCGGTACCACCGCCTGGACCTGTGGTACCACCGCCTAGACTAGCGGTACCACCGCCTGACACAATCTCGGAGACTATGCCACGATGGTGCCACCTGTTTGGTCATGTTTAGGCCTTGCACTTGGCAGAACATAGCCCAAACTTGGGTCACTGAATGGGCCTTTCTCTTGGCCCAAAAAACCCTTGTTTCGGGCCCAATTGGCCCCTAATTGAGTTGGCTTAATTACATTCTAAACTGACTCCATTAAACTTTAACTCAATCTAGAATAATCGATTACAAGCGAATCCTTGTTATCCGGCATGTCATTGGTTCATTTGACGCTTCGTTCGATCCTTCGGCGCATTGTCCTCTCCTTCAGTGTATTGCCCAATCGGCATGTTGTCTTCTCACAACATTTGATCTTCTTGGCGCAATGTCCGATCTTCTTAGCCCGATGCCTGAATTCACAACCCAAAGCCTTCTACCGATACGTCAACCGATCCTCTGGCCCGACGTCCAATCTTCTGACATGTTTGCTCTAGCCCAACGTCTTATTCCTCCTACTTTAATCAATTCATCTTTTCTGATCGAAGTTAGACCAGCATTACTCAAAACGTCATTAGATCACAAACACTCTCAATTGGTTTCATTATCAAAATCCGAGATTCAACAATCTGCCCCTTTTTTATAATAATAACAAATTAATGACGGAGTTAACCTTAACTCCCCCTATCAATATGCCTTATTAATAGAACTCTTGAATTCAAATTGAATTCAAGTCAAAGCAAATTTAATTAAGAGTATTTGCGACACATTATCATAAAATCATGTATAATCAAAGTTACAATACATCATTCCATACATGATCATTATCATAACTTCTCCCCCTTTGTCATCAACAAAAAGGAGAAGTGAATTTAGTAAGTTTCATATTATATCAAGTTTTATCATCATGCAAGCTAGCAATAATTAAAGATGTGCAAGTTTAGCATGTTTGCTTTTCTTGAGATAGCAACTTTTTGCTTCTCTTTAGATTACAAGCTAGCAATTTTTATGATATGCAAGTGTTACAACATACAAGCTAGCAAATTTTTTATTACTTTACAACATGCATAATCACCAAATCATCATTAATTTTAAAGATTTGTAAGATTACAATATTTATAAGTTTGCATTGTTGCTTCATAAGATAGGCAAGCTAGCAATTTTTAGTGATGTTCAAGATAACATGTTCTTTCTTCTCTTTTGAGAAGTGCAATTTTTGCTTCTTTTGTAAAGCGTAAGCTAGCAAAATTTTATAAATATTACTATTGAATCTCGGATTTTGATGATGAAACCAATTAATAGTGTTTATGATTTGATCTATGTTTTGTGTGACAAAGAAAGCTTTGATCAGGATGAGATAATTAAAGCAAGAAGAATCATATTGGGCCGGAGGAAAACATATCAGAAGATTGGACGTCGAGCCAAAGGATCAGTCGACGTATCGACATAAGGTTTCGGTTCATGGATTCGGGCATCGGGCTAAGAAGAGCGGATATTGCGCTAAGGATATCAGAGTTGTGAAGGTCAACTGGCCAATTGGGCAATAGGCCGCAAGAGAGGATGATGTGCCGAAGGATCGGATGAAGCATCGATGGACCAATGATATGCCGGACAACATGATTCATGCTTAGCAATAATTATCTAGATCGAAGTGTGTTTTATGTGTGCAGGATTAACTACGATAACAAGGCATAAAGCAAAATGAAGTCCCGGAGTCAAGAACAAGATTTCGTTGGGAGTTCGAGTGTTCGTCGAAAGTCCAGACATTCATTGGAAGTTCTACAGGAACCAACCGAGAAGTCCAGGAGCTTGCCAAAGAAGATCTTCGGAACTCACCAAGAAAATCATCGTGAAGTCCAGGAGCTTGCTAGGAGTCCGCTGGAACATTGCCGAGAGATCATCGGAAGTTCGCTGGAAGATCACCGGAAGTACGTCGGAAGAAACCTAGACTTACGGACTTGTTTAGCTTAGTAGATGTCTTAAATTTTGTAGTTAGCACATAATTGGGATTGGAATTGGGCCAACCCAATTATGAGCCAGTTGGGCCCATGTAAGGACTATATTGGACCCATTGAAAAGCCTAAATAATGACCCAAGAGGTGATATCGTTATGGCACAGTCTCCGAGATTGTGTTAGGCGGTGGTACCATCGGTTTGGGCAGTGGTACAGCCCAGACACAGTCTCCAAGAGGCTATCAAGCGGTGGTACCGTCAGTTTGGGTAGTGGTACTGCCCAGCACAAGGTGTCAAGTGGTGATACCTCCAAATTGGGTAGTGGTACCGCCCAATGCAGTGTCAGTGTCAGACTGACACTAGCGGTGGTACCCCCCGTACCCCGGAGACCTAGGATGAGATTGTTTTAGGCTCCAAGTTTGAATCAATTTGAGGCCTATAAATACCTCTCTCATACCTGGTTAAAAAAAATAAATATTGAGAGTAAAAAAGAGAGAAAACACAGAGTTGTGAAGGTCAACTGGCCAATTGGGCAATAGGCCGCAAGAGAGGATGATGTGCCGAAGGATCGGATGAAGCATCGATGGACCAATGATATGCCGGACAACATGATTCATGCTTAGCAATAATTATCTAGATCGAAGTGTGTTTTATGTGTGCAGGATTAACTACGATAACAAGGCATAAAGCAAAATGAAGTCCCGGAGTCAAGAACAAGATTTCGTTGGGAGTTCGAGTGTTCGTCGAAAGTCCAGACATTCATTGGAAGTTCTACAGGAACCAACCGAGAAGTCCAGGAGCTTGCCAAAGAAGATCTTCGGAACTCACCAAGAAAATCATCGTGAAGTCCAGGAGCTTGCTAGGAGTCCGCTGGAACATTGCCGAGAGATCATCGGAAGTTCGCTGGAAGATCACCGGAAGTACGTCGGAAGAAACCTAGACTTACGGACTTGTTTAGCTTAGTAGATGTCTTAAATTTTGTAGTTAGCACATAATTGGGATTGGAATTGGGCCAACCCAATTATGAGCCAGTTGGGCCCATGTAAGGACTATATTGGACCCATTGAAAAGCCTAAATAATGACCCAAGAGGTGATATCGTTATGGCACAGTCTCCGAGATTGTGTTAGGCGGTGGTACCATCGGTTTGGGCAGTGGTACAGCCCAGACACAGTCTCCAAGAGGCTATCAAGCGGTGGTACCGTCAGTTTGGGTAGTGGTACTGCCCAGCACAAGGTGTCAAGTGGTGATACCTCCAAATTGGGTAGTGGTACCGCCCAATGCAGTGTCAGTGTCAGACTGACACTAGCGGTGGTACCCCCCGTACCCCGGAGACCTAGGATGAGATTGTTTTAGGCTCCAAGTTTGAATCAATTTGAGGCCTATAAATACCTCTCTCATACCTGGTTAAAAAAAATAAATATTGAGAGTAAAAAAGAGAGAAAACACGGCTACAATCTTGTGTGAACTCCTCTCCTTCTTCTAAGTGTTAGAATAGTTTGAGAGAGGAGAAGTGGGGGTGTAAGAGTTATCTCCTACACCCGGTAAAAGGAGAAAGCGTTGTAAAAGGTGGTTGGTCTTCATCTATTAAAGGAAGACCAATAGTGGATGCCGGTGGCCTCGACGGAAGAGGAATCGGTGGAGTGGATGTAAAAGAATTCAATCGAATTTCTACTTGTGAAATGACTTTTGATATTTGGCATGAAGGCACTAGCAAAGTTAAAGATTTAAAAATCAACTTTTTGATGCATGATTTTGAATTGTTTCATATGAAACCAAGCGAAACTATTGGAGACATGTACACCCGTTTTACAAATATCGTCAATGGTTTAAAAGCATTTTATAAAAATTTTTCAGATTTTAAACTTGTAAACAAAATTTTATGTTCTCTTAATAAGAATTGGGATCCGAAAGTAACCGCAATTCAAGAGGAAAAATATCTTAATAATTTTTCACTTGAAGAACTTTTTGGTTCATTGGTGACATATGAAATGGCGCACAATGCACAAAACAAACATGAGAATAACCTTCCAAAGAACAGAAAGGATTTCAGACTTAGAACAATTGAAGACCACTCAATCATAAGCTCAAGTGATGGTGAACTTGAACTCCTCACTATGAAATTTAAAAAGTTTATAAAACAAGAATTGAAGAACAAACTTAAAAAGAATGCAATTACTTACTATGAATGCAAGAAGAAGGAAGTACTTTGGGACGAATCAAGCTCATCCAAAGACGAAGAGAAAATCAACAAAGGTGAGGTGGCAAACTACGCCTTAATTGCTTTCGACGATAAGATAATCAAAATGCCCTTAGTTTACTTTGAAATTACTTGATATTTTTCATGAGTTGTTTTCAATTTAGTTTAATAAAATTATATAAATTTTTTTTTAATTGCATGTTTAAAGATACAATGAAAATGTTAAAAGTTTTAGGATCATGCTTATCTTTCTAGTAATTTTGAAGAAGATCATGACAATTGCATGTTTTATGATAATGCAATAAAATGTTATGTATAAATCTAATGATTGTACACCTAGTAAGATTAATCATATGTATGTGTTTAAGAAGCAAGAATGTGTATTTTGTTGATTTCCATATTGCTTCTTCAAGTGGAAACTTGTTTAAGTCTTTTGCCTCTTGTATGGTAGTTACTTTAGGATCCAAAGTTTTAGAAAGAGATCATAAAACTTTATTAACAAGTTTAAAATTCAAAAAACATCTGCCAAGAGCTTTTAAGTCATTGACGACATCCGTAAAATGGGTGTACATGTTAACAATGGTTTCTCATGGCTTCATTCAAAACAACTCAAAATCATGCATAAAATATTAACTTCAGAATCTCTAACCCTACTTGTTCCTTCGTGTGTGATTTCAAGAGTGTGCCAAATATCGAAAGTCGTTTCGCAAGTAGAAACCTGATTGAATTTGTTTTTGTCTAAGACGCAAAAATAAGACATTCATAGCCTTTGCATTTAAAGAAAAAGTCTTCTTCTCCAACTCATTCCAATTGTTCATTGGAAGAGAAGACCTTTCAAATCCATTTTCAATAATATTCTATAAATTTAAATCTTAGGAAAGCAAGAAAACTCTCATTCGAGTTTTTCAAAATGTGTTATCGTCCCATTAAACATGGGAGGATGAATGAGAGAGTGACCATCTTGAAAGCTGAAAAGAGCCATTTCTCTTGGGTGTTAAACCAAATGAGAAAAAATGTGGCTCTGATACCAACTTTTAGGAATGAGTCGGTACTAAGAAGGGGGGGTGAATTAGTGCAACGAACAAAACCTCGTCGGTTCAAAAAATTCATTTCGATTAAACTCATTTCCTAAAGAGGCTTAAATTGAAAGCATACGAAAGAGTGTAGTAGATGTAAAGAAAGTAAGGCAGTTTGCAGTTAAGGTAAATAGCAAAATAGAAATGCAAACCAAATTATAGTGGTTTGGTCGTCGTGAACTACATCCACTCCACCGATTCCCCTTCCATCGAGGCCATTGGCTTCCACTAACGATCTCCCTTCAATAGGTAAAGATCAACCACCCTTATAATTCGA
The DNA here is from genome assembly GCA_001649415.1 of Musa itinerans. Taxonomy (NCBI): domain Eukaryota; kingdom Viridiplantae; phylum Streptophyta; class Magnoliopsida; order Zingiberales; family Musaceae; genus Musa; species Musa itinerans. The sequence continues at coordinate 85,631 of LVTN01000862.1, read as the reverse complement.
TTCTCCTTTTGACAGGTTCAGGAGAGAACTTTTACAACCCCCTTCACTCCTCTCTTAAACAAGACTAATACTTAAGTTTGAAAGGAGTTCATACATAACTACAATAGTGTTTTCTTTTCTTTTTTACTCTCAATTGTGTGTATATTAACCAGGGATGAGAGGGGTATTTATAGGCCTCAAGTTGATTCAAATTTGGAGCCTAAAAATGTCTTATCCCGAGTCTCCCGAGTATGGGCGGTACCACCGCTTGTACTGGGCGGTACCATTGCCTACAGCACTGACACTGGGCGGTACCACCACCTGATAGTCTCTCTAAGACTGTGTTTGGGCCGTACCACCACCCAGACTAGCAGTACCACCGCCTGAGACAGTCGCGGAGATTGTGCCACGATAGTGCCACCTGTTTGGTCACTGTTTGGACCTTGCACTTGGCCCAACATAGCCCAAACTTGGGTCACTGAATGGGCCTTTCTCTTGGCCTAAAAGAGCCTCATTTCGGGCCCAGTTGGCCCCTAATTGAGTTGGCTTAATTACATTCTAAATTGACTTAATTAGACTCTAACTCGATCTAGACATAATCGATTACAAGCAAATCCTTTTTGTCTGGCATGTCATTGGTTCATCTAGCGCTTCATCCGATCCTTCGGTGCTTCATTCTCTCCTTCGGTGTATTACCCAATCAGCATATTGTCTTCTCACAATATCCGATCTTCTTAGCGCAATGTCCAATCTTCTTGGCCCGACGCCTAAATTCATGGCTCGAAGCCTTCTACTGATACGTCGACCGATCCTTTGGCCCGATGTCCAATCTTTTGACATGTTTGCTCTAACCCAACGTCTGATTCCTCCTGCTTTAATCAATTCATCTTTTCTAATTAAAGTTAGCCCTACGTTACTAAAAATGCTCATTAGATCACAAACACTCTCAATTGGTTTCATTATCAAAATCCAAAATTCAACAGTGTAACATCCCTTATTTTTGAAAATGTATAAGGACTTATTTATAAATATGAGGATTTTTTTTTAATAATTCTTTAGCACTAAATATTATATATATATATATATTGAAAGTATTGTGAGGGACCAAAAGGTGAATCTCATTAATTGGAGGTGATTTGTGAAAGATTCACATTAAGAAAAAAATAATAAAAAAAATAAAATGGAGGACATGTGGCATTAGCAAGGATGAGCCACTTGCATTTATTCTAAAGATGACACCTAAACCTCCATGTATGCTTGCCACCTCACTATTTTAGCATAAACCAAACCTAAGTAATTTAAGGCACAATTAAGGGAAACTTTGCAGCCAACGTAACTTGAGAAGAGGAGAAGGAATTGAAGGAGAAGAGAAAGAGAAATAATTGAATAAGAAGACTTTTTATCTTGGCTTAAGGCTTTGCATCAATTCCCCCACATTTGAAAATCGAAACTTTTTAAGGCAAGTGTTCTAACCCATCCTAGAGATAAATTTTAATCCTTGTTTTCACCTTGATTTTCAGAAAATTGGAAGATTGTGGCTTCATGTAAGATATCTATGCCATTTATACATCAAATGTGAATATGGAATTTTTCAGATTTTGACCTTTTAGTACTCTTGTGGCCATAACTTTTTGCACCAAATTCAGATTGAGGAAAAATCTCTTTCATACGAAAGGAGACTTATAGAACTTTCATTTGAAATAAAAATTGAAACATTTGGAGTAAATTTACCTATCTAAACATATGAATGAAAAGACCTTATGTATTCGGCAAAATGGAGATGATCAATTCTGACCTTCTATTACTAAATTTCTTATAACTCTCTAGTGAAAATTCTTAATTTTACAAAACTTAATTCCTTGAAACTAGATTCGTATATCTCTCTTTTGACATATAATTTGGAAATTTTGAAATACGTTTGCCTTCTGAAACATGTGTTTAAATTGATTCTATCAATTATGCAAAATAGAGACGATCAATTCTGACCTTCTGTTACTAAATTGCTCATAA
>LVTN01000862.1:64845-75699 GCA_001649415.1 Musa itinerans | reverse complement strand
AATTGTGAATATTAATTTGAATGGTTCTTAGTATCCTCAAATTGTTAGATTGGATCCTGGATTGAATTGACGATGAATTATAATATTATTGATTTTAGACAGGGTCACACCTCCCGAATGTGATAATTCGGGGGGCGTGACAAACAGGCCCAACATGAATCATCCTGCTTTAATTATCTCTCCCGGATTGAAGCTTCCTGCGTCACTCAAAATGTAGATCAGATCATAAACACTATCAATTGGTTTCATTATCAAAATCCAAGATTCAATAGATCCTACCATATTGGGTACTAGATCTCCATCCAACTACCCAAGCCTCATAGATTAGTGGACCTCTACCCAATAATCTCTTATTAGCTCTTATTGGACCTCTACTCATCGCAATACCTACCATATGTGTGTGACCCTCTAGGCCCAATATCAAGCTAGCCGTGAGTCATAATTATTCAAACTCCTTCTGGTTTAGTGAATTATTATCTCTATAATAATTCACTCGACTCATCGTTTGCGGACGTACTAGACAACTACGCCGCAACCCCTAGACGATACAGGGGCATCCAATCCTTTGGACCTATCTATCCTTAGTTACCATATATCTATAGTCCCTCATCCATCTAATACCCCAAAGACCGTATATCGGGCATGGTACTATTAGGACCATACAGTTTCTCTTCGAGTCTTGCTCTAATCGGTTTCTCTTGGAGAACTCTTTCTCTCTAAATCCGAATGACCCTAGCTAGGGATTTGTTTGAGTAAGAATACATGGGATATTCCTCTTATGACATCAAGAGCAGATGATCCTCTATCAACACTCAATAGCCCTTATAAGATTGTCTATCACTCCCGATGACCGGCTGTGCTAGAATTGGAACCTCTAGATCTATAAGTACAGTATCAAAGAGTGGAGTACTCATACAGGACATCCTTGGTATCTCAAGTCTAAGGATCAGATATACTATTGGGATGATTGAATCGCTGTCTGACAATAAGGCATCATCAACTATCCAACATTCCGTGAGTGGATCAATTAATGAACTCATTCTCCAATAAGCACCTGCACTATATCCTTAGTGCCCCCACATGAGCAGCTATGAGACCAACTGCATCAATCATATGGATGGGTATATAGTACACCAGTCTGTCCGATTATCTCGATGTCCCTCTCGAGTAATATATGACCAGGATTATTTAGGATCTGTGTTTAAAGGTGAATCAATTTCATTATCATGATCTTATAACGATCCGATTTCTATTACACAAATCCATGGGCATCACAATATATTCATGCAATATGCAATATAAAGTGATAAAATACTAAATAATAATAAGTAAAAAGATTGTGTGTCAAGTCACACGTGTCATTACTCACGTGATTAGCTTATAGGGCACCTATGACTAGCACCAATGATATGCTGGATAACATAGGATTAATGCTTGTAATCATGTGCTTAGATCGAGTAGTTTAAGACTAATTGAGTCATTTTTGGGATGAAACAATACCAACTCAATTGGGGGCTAATTGGGCCTGAATTAAGGCTGAATTGGGCCTATTGTTTGGCCTATTCAGTGACCTATAGCCGGGTTTGGCGATGGTACCACCTAGACATAGTCTCCCAGACTATGTCAAGTGATGGTACCACCAGACTAGGTGGTGGTACTACCCAGACACAATCTTCCAAACTATGTCAGGCGGTGGTATCGCCTAGTGTTAGTGTGTCAGACGGTGGTACCACTAGATTAGGTGGTGGTACCGCCTAGTGTTAGACTGATAGGCAGTGGTACCACCAGTACCCTGAAACCCCAAGATGAGACCATTTTGGCTCCAAATTTGAATACATTAACAAGTAGCTAATGGATACTACATTCAACAAGTAGCTACTTTACATGGGTCTATAAATACCCCACTCATCCCTGCTCGGTTAAGAGAAGAACTAAAACAAAAATAGTGTGAATACTCTACAGTAAATTCTTGAGAATTCCCCTCTAGCTCTAAGTTTCGGTTTTAGTTTAAAAGAGGAGTGAGTGGCCTGTAAAGGTTAACTCCTAAACTTATGAAAAGTAGAAAAGAGTTGTAAGGGTAGTTGATCTTCATTTGTTGGAAACAAGATCGGTAGTGGAAGTCGGTGGCCCCGAGTGAAGAGGAATCGGGAGTGGATATAAGTCATGACGACCGAACCACTATAAATCTGGTGTATTCAGTTTGTATTTTTGTTATGTTTTTCATTCTCATATTGTAAACTAATTTACTTGATTACTACTCTAACTATACTTACGAATGTGCTCTCTAAGTTTAAATGCTTTCCGATATGAATTCATTGAACGAAGTTTACAAACCGTTATTTTTATGAACACACTAATTCACCCCTCCTCTTACTGTCGATTTCGATCTTAACAACAAGAAGAGAGGAAGAATACAATGGTACTTTTTTTTTTTTTACATCAATGCTCTACTCATAATATAAAGTTTACAATCATAAATACAAAGGAATTATAAAAATCATGTCATGAAAGATAATATCAAAGATCATGTGAATACCAAAAAATATGATTCATTTTGATAAATCTCCTCTTAAATAATCAACAATAAATCTTAGGAGATCAAATAGTAAAAGATCTTCAAAAGAAATTTTAAGTCATGAATTTCAAGAAATCAAGAGAAAAATCATGATTCATTTGGATAAATATTCTCTTTCATAAAATGCAAGAATCATACAAGAATAAAGAGTAAGAGACCTTGGTTCATATAAAGAAAATCTCAAGTTATAATTTCAAGAATTCAAGATCATGATATAGTTAAAACTCATTCAAATTCAAATAGTCAAATTATCAAAATCACTTTAAAGCGATTCAAAATCACATAAATAGATTTATTAATCTCTTATTAAAAAATTGATAAGATAGAGAAATTTTTAAGAAAAATGCATTCCCTATTTATTTGTTTCAATTTATGTGATTTATTTCATATAAGCATGCTTTTGTCTTTTATGCAAAAAAAAAAAAACATGCATCATCGCTTAAAAACGAAAGAGCAAATTTCATCTTAAAAATCATCAAGATCAATAAACCATAAATCACAAAAATCATCATTACTTCCAATCTTCATGCATAATTAAATCATTAAATCATTAAGCATGATTTCATTAAACATAAAGTATTTTCAAAATCATTTTGTTTCGGCTAGTGAGCTTCATGAAGTGTGTTGGATCTTTGATCATAAGCCTTAAGCATCCACTATCAAAATTTTATTTTTGCTCCTAGCTTTCGATTGTAGATATTTCTACAAGAAGGGTGGGTTTTGATAAGATCCTAAAATCTTATCATCACTCTAATACCAAATGATAAGACCCTAAAGTCTTATCGTAAAAGAAGGAAGAGAAAGGGATGATCACTTCGAGGGGATCAGCCTCCTTGATCGCTTCGAGGGGATCGGCCTCCTTGATCTTTTTGAGGGGATCGGCCTCCTAGGGTTTGTCAAAAAACTTAATAATATTTTATTGATTGATTCATTAATTTTCGAAAAGAAAGGGCTACATCACTATTTATAGAGTTCCACCCAGAGTCCACTAGGACTTGGACTCTAATAATAAATAAATATTAAATAAACCTCTACTTAACTCTAACGGAACCAAATTGACTCAATAAACAACTAAACTAAACAGACTCGATAAATATTATTCAAAAGCTCAGAAAAAGGGTCCTAACAATTCCTCCCTCTTTAAATCAGCCTTGTCCTCAAAGCTGAGCAACATCAAACTCGGGGAGCTTCTCTTTCAGTACTTCAGTCATAGGCTATCTGCAATACATCATAACCCGTTGATCAAGTACATATGGTCTCTACTTTTTGACAATATAAGCAACAAGTCGGTCTTTCAATGTAGTAATCGTTGCAAGAAACTCCTAGCCTTGTATAATCAATTTTATCTTTGAATATTTGCTATCACAAGTTAAAATCCATCCATCCATGATCTTTACTTCAAATCTGTCATAGCCTTCAATGTGGTAAGCTAATCGGGCTGCAACTTTCCTGTCCATAAAATTATTAGTACTGCACATATCAATCAAAATAGTGACAGGCTGATGCTTCAAAGTTCCTCTAATTTTCATAGTTTGTGGGTTAACGTAGCCAGCCAATGCATGCATTGTATGTATGATGGCTTCAATATCTTTATCAATTTCCACACCCTCATGATCGGAGTCCAACTCTTCTACTTCCGGTTCCTCCTCGATCGGCTCAATCATTAGAAGTTTTCCTTGTTTGCATCGATGCTCCTTACTCCACTTTTCATCGCAATGCCAGCACAAACCCTTCGCTGATCTTTCTTTAAGTTATTCTCGGGTTAGGCTGCAAGTGATAGGATTTTGACTAGGAGTAGATAGGGTGTGCTACTTGTTGATCACATATTTATTAACACCTCTGTTTTGACAATATTCCATGCTGATTTTTTCCTCATGTAGGCATGCAAATGAAATCGTAGCTATCATGGTGCGGGGTTGACGAGCCTTAACTTCACATCGAATCTCCGGATTAATCCCTTCAATAAATGTATCCATAAATTATCGTTCCGACCAATCTCTAGCTTGATTTGACAATCTTTCAAACCTGCTCTGATACTCCAACACAATAGAAGTCTGATGAATTTTGGCAAGCTGCCCATTAACATTCTCGTAGTCAAACGGTCCAAAGCGAATAACAAGTCTTCTCTTAAATTACTCCCACAAGGAGACTCCATGACAAGTTTTGTACCAATCATACCACTAGATTGCATCTCCCTCTAGTTGAATTAAGGCTATTTCCACCTTGGATTCTTCTAGAGTTCTGTGAAAACGAAAAAAAAAATTTGCCCTAGTGATCCAATTGGTCGAATCTTCATCTTCCTATCTTGGAAATTCCATCTTCATGTGTGAGTAGTTTGTGTTACAGTCTTGGGGTCATTTTCCTGTATTTCTAGATCTGTGCAACGTAGAACTTGAGCTCCCATCTTGTTGAAATTTGCTCAAGCTCTCTAGTAGGCTCTTTTTGAAATCATGAAGGGTTTCTTGTAGACGATTCTCAATTCTGGTTTCCAACGCTTCCATTAGCCGATTCTCAATTATAGTTCCCAACACTTCCATTTGTGCTTTCACTGAGTTATCAGTAGCCATTGAGTGTGATTGCAAATTGGTAATCCTCGGTTCTTGTTTCTAATATCTAGTCAAGGGCATCAACACTATCGATGTGAAGCTACCGAGGAAGCGGACATCGAGGGCAATGCTGTGGTCGTGGCATTGGAGGAAGAGTTACTGCCCTGTTTCTGTCGCTACGTGGGGTGAGAGCACCGAGGGCTGGAAGGCGATTGCATTGGTGTGGTTGCAGCTAAGGGCAGTGCCACCAAGGGCTCGTCGCTGTGATGGCTGCAATGGCGCAAATGGAAGGCAGCATTGCTTTGTCTCTATCGCACTGTAGAAGGAGGTGCTGGTGATGCCGAGGGATCGCGTGCGGTTAAGGAAACGATGGTGGCTGCGGCGATCGTGGTTGCCTTATTTTGATCGTTGCGAGGAGGGATGGTCGGGCGACTGCAGTTGCGACCCAAGGTGAGGCAGCGATGATGGTGTGGTTGGGGGTAGTGTCACCGACGGTAGAAGCGATGAGGGGTTTGGTCCGCTTGTCGGGAAATAGTAGTGGGGGAGGGCGGCGTTGAAGCGGCCGAGATTGAGAAGAGGAGTCGGTGCATTCGTTGCTGGGTTTGAGGTAGGGCCGCGCAAGAACTTGCTGCGTGTGCTGCTGGAGGGCGGCTGCGACAGTGGTGGTCGCTGGCCGGAGCGCAGCGACGACGGTGGTCGCTAGTCGGCAGCAGAGGAAGCGGTGGTGGCGTGGTTGGAAACAGGAAACAATGCTCTGTTTCTGTCGCTGCGAGAAGGGAAGGTTGCTGCCGGGGTTGAGAGGCAGTAGTGGCTGTGCGGCTGGGATCAAGGTCGTCGAGGGCCAGGAGCAGAAGGGTCGCCGAGGCTAGGTGCTGCCAGGGGGTGGTCCGTTGGCCGGGAATGGCGGCGGCGGCCCTTTCTCGGTTGCCCTGTTTTTGTCACCACGAGGAGGGGAGGTTGCTGGTTGGGGAGCAGCGGCGGCGGTGGTCGAGCAGACGGAAAGCAGCAGCAACGGTGGAGAAGGAGGCAGCGAGGGTCACAACTGCGATCGATGAGGGGCTGTGGCAACAAAGGAAACTCTGTTTCTACAACCGCTACAACGAGGGGCTGCGGCAAACGGCGGCTGCGGCTATAACCCAAGGGTGGGGGGGGTGGGGGGGTTGATCCTCTCGAAATGATCAAGGAGGCCGATCCCCTCGAAGTGATCAAGGAAACCGATCTCTTTGAAGCGATCATTCCATATTCCCTTCTTTCTTTTACGATAAGACCTTAGGGTCATAACATTTGGTATCAAAGCATCCCCTTTTCTCTCATTTCTTCCACGATAAAACCTTAGGGTCTTATCATTTGGTATCAGAGAGACGATAAGACTTTAGGATCTTATGTTCTAAGTACCCATTTAGTTTTAGATCCCTCATGGTTAGATCTATCTATCTTAATTTTCGGCATTAAGTCATTCATGGTTCTTTTAGGAACTCAAACCAATTTATGTGAGCCATATTTTTTGAATGGACATTTATATGTAAAATGACCATGTCTACCACAAAAATTATATTTGTTTTTAAAAGAAACATGTAATGTGGGTCCTTTAATAAAAATAGTTGGATTTGTTGAGTATAGTTACTTACAAAGCCAATTCTTTCTTTTCCAAGAACATAACTCTTATTGGCAAGAATCATGTTTAAAGATTTGCTACTAATTTTAATTTTTTTAAAAGTTTATTCTAATAACAAATTTTTCTTTTTACATAAATCTAATTCTTCACATTGAGTGCAAAAGGTTAACATGCAATTATCATGCTCATTTTTTAATTTTTTAAATTCACTAAAAAGAGAAGCAAGATCTATTTTTGACAATTTATAATTTTTACCAACTAATTGAAATTTATCAAATAAATCATGGAAAGCATCAAGCAATTCATTGTAAGGTAAAACAGTTTTGGTTGAGTCATTACCTCATCGTTGAAAGCCATTAAGGCATAGTTCACTACTTTGTCTTTGTTAGTTTGCTCCTCGTCTTCGGATATACTCGATTCGTCCTAAGCCACTTTGAATATTTTCTTTTTCTTTGACAACTTCTTCTTTTTAAGTTCATTTTTATTTTTTGATTCTTATTTTATGAACCTTTTCGAGTTTAAAGTCATTATCACTTAAGCTTTCGCTCAAGTAGATTTCTTTTATTCTACGTGTCAAATCCTTCCTGTTATTTGGAAAGTTGTTCTCAAGTTCACCTTGTGTCATACAAGTTATTTCATATGTCATTAATGAACCAATGAGTTCCTCCAGCGAAAAATTATTTAAGTCCTTTGCCTCTTGTATTGCAATTACTTTCAAATGTTAATTTTTAAAAAGAGATCGTAAAACTTTATTAACAAGTTCAAGATTCGGAAAACATTTGCCAAGAGCTTTTAAACTATTGACGACATCTATAAAATGGGTATATATGTCAATAATAGTTTCACTTGGCTTCATTCGAAATAATTCAAAATCATGCATCAAAAGATTTATTTTAGACTCTTTTACTATATTCATGCCTTAATGAGTTACTTCTAGTACGTACTAAATCTTATGTGCAATTTCATATAAAGAAATATGATTAAATTCATTTTTGCATAAAGCACAAAATAGAGCATTCAAAGCTCTAGCATTTAATAAAAATAGTTTTTTCTCAAAATCACTCCATTCATTCATAGGTTTAGAAGGTATTTGAAAACCAAATTCACCTATATTCCATAAATTGAAATCCATTTAAACAAATAAAAAACTTTCATACGTGTTTTTTAATACATATAGTCTATCCCATAGAGTATCCCTCTAGAATGCCGGTAAAAGTCATTCTCTTAAGTGTTAAACCAATTGAGAAAACCTTGGCTTTGATATCAACTGTTAGGACCATATCGGCACTAAAAGGGGGAGGGTAAATTAGTGCTTTCATAAAATCACATAGATTTGAAAACTCTATTCAATGAAAACGATAATGAAAGCATGCTTGACTTAGAGTAAGTGAACTAGGATATTAACTTAGAATGTAATAGCAATGAAATGTAGAAAGAAAATACAAATTGGATTTATAGTAGTTCGATTGTTGTAACCTACATCCACTCTCGATTCCTCTTCACTTGAGGCCATCGGCTTCTACTATTGATCTTCTTTTCAACGGGCGAAGATCAACTACCCTTACAACTCTTTCTCCATTTCACAAGCTCAGGAGAAAACCTTTACACCTCTCCCTTTTAAATCTCACTCCTCCCTTAGAAATCTTCTAACTCTAGGATGAAGAGACTCACTAAATTTAGAGAGATTACAACACTTTTTCTCAAGTATATTTTCCCCCTTTTCCACTCAATTTCTTCCAAGCATAAATAACCGAGGTATTTATAGACCCAAATGCTTCAAAAATAAAGCTAAAAAAGGTCTCATCCTAGGTTTCTCGAGTCATGGTGGTACCATCACTATGCTGGGTGGTACCACCGCTATGTTGGGTGGTACCACCGCCTACAGCACTGACACTATGTGGTACCATCGCCTAGTCTAGTGGTAATACCACCAGACATAATTTGGGAGACTATGTCTAGGTGATACCACCGATTAACATAGTTTGGGAGACTGTGCTTGGATGGTATTGTTGAATCTCAGATTTTGATGATGAAACCAATTGATAAGTGTTTATGTTTTAATCTGTGTTCTAAGTGATGCAAGATGCTTCGATTAGAATAAGACAATTAAAGTAGGAAAAATCATGTTGTGCCGAAGGAAAATATATCAAAAGATTGGACGTCGGGCTGGAGGAATGGTCGACATATCGATAGAAGGCTTCGGGCCATGGATTCGGGCATCGGGCCAATAAGAGCAAATATTGCGCCAAGGATATTGGAGTTGTGGAGTTAATTGGCCGATTGGGCAATAGGCCGCAAGAGAGGACAATGCGCCGAAGAATCGAACGAAGCGTCGAGGGACCAATGACATGCTGGACAACTTAATTAATGCTTAGTATTAATTGTCTAGATCAAAGTGTGTTTTACATGTGTAGGATTAACTATGATAGTAAGGCATGAAGCAAAATGAAGTCCCGGAGTCAAGGACGCGATTTCGTTGGGAGTTTGAGAGTTCATCGGAAGTCCGGATGTTCGTCAGAAGTTCTGGCGGAACCAGCCGAGAAGTCTCGGAGCTTGCAAGAGAAGCTCATTGGAACTCGCCAAGAAGATCGTCGTGAAGTCCAGGAGCTTACCGGGAGACCGCCGGAACATTGCCGAGAGATCGTCGGAAGATCGCCAGAAGAATAGACATAGGGACTTGTTTAGCTTAGCAAATGTCTTAGGATTTCGTAGTTAGCACGTAATTGGGCTTCGATTTGGGCTACCCTAATTAGGGGCCAGCTAGGCCCATATAAGGACTATGTTGGGCCCAATAAGAGGCCCAAATAGTGCCCCAAGAAGTCTCATCGTCATGGCACAATCTTCGAGATTATGTCAAGCGGTGGTACTGCTAGTCTGGGTGGTTGTACCGCCCCTAGCAGGGTTCCAAGCGGTGGTACCGCTAGTTTGGGCGATGGTACCACCTAGCACTAGACCCAGGCAGTGGTACCGCTAGACCTGGGCAGTGGTACCGCCCAGGGCAGTGTAAGCGTTAGACTGACACTAGGTGGTGGTACTGCCTATCGTAGGCAATGGTACCGCCCGTGCTTGAGGAACCCAAGATGGGAAAGTTTTAGGCTCCAAGTTTCAATCAACCTGAAGCCTATAAATACCCCTCCCATCCCTGGTTAAAGCACACAAGCACAGAGAGTTTAAAAGTAAAGAGACGCTGCTGCAATCTCTTTAGATTTCCCTCCTCTACTCTAAGTGTTAGAAATCTATAAGAGATGAGTGTGAGTGCTTGTAAGGGTTATCTCCTAAACCCGATAAAAGGAGAAGAGGGGTGTAAAAGGTGATTGGCCTTCGCCTATTGAAGGAAGGCCTCTAGTGGACGTCGGTGACCTCGTCGGAGGAGGAAGCCAAAAGTGGATGTAGGTCAAGATTGACCGAACCACTCTAAATCACGGTTTGCATTTACATTCTGCTCTTTATCTTAACTGCAAACTACCTCCGTTGCTTTACATGAACTATGCTTTCGTTTGCTCTCAAGTTAAAGATCTTTCCGAAATGGTTTTTGTACGAAGTCTTTTTGAACCGACGAAAGTTTTCCGCTGCACTAATTCACCCGCCTCCCTCTTAGTGCCAACCCTGATCCTAATAGATGCAACCAAGAGAAGCTCTAGCTTATGAACCTTTAGTTCCCTCCTATTTATAGAGGCCTCTTGTTAACTTAACCCTAATGGATCCAGCCCTATTGGGTATTGGATCTCTATCCAACTACCCAAGCCTCTTAGATTAGTTGATCTCTATCCAATAATCTCTTATTGGCTCTTATTGGATCTCATCCATAGGATCTAATAATTCATGGGCTTATTGGATATCCAATAAGATAGAGGCTCCGGCAGATATCTCATATCCGAACCTCTACTCGTTATAATGCCTAATATATGTGTGTGACCCTTTAGGCCCAATATCGAGATAGCCATGAGTCATACTCATCAGAACTCATTCTAGCTTAGTGAATAATTATCTCCATAATTGTCATGCCCCTCAAATAAAATCGATAATATTAAAATTCAACAAAACAATTCAATCCAAGATCTAAACTAACATTTGAGGTCACTAAGAAAACATTCAAGACAAGATTTCACCTATATAAT
>LVTN01000862.1:48912-63812 GCA_001649415.1 Musa itinerans | reverse complement strand
TTGATATTTTTCATGTGATGATATAAAATTATGCATGAAACACTCATGATATTATTTTGATGCATACAATACTATGATTTTTTTTATGATATGAAAGTCAACAATTATCATGTTCTTAAATGATACCATATTGAATGATGAATGTTTGGTGTCATGATCAAAATGTTGATAAATGCTTAAAATTTTTAATGTTTTAGTATCATGTATGATATACTCATAATGATGATTGATTTATTTTTCAGTATTATACATGAAAAATGAAATGTAAGGTTTTGAAATTGTGAATGTTTTAATTTGAAAATATAATAATGCACAAATAAGATTGATCCTTACTTACCTTTGTCATTATTTGAAAATTGATGTAAAGGGTCTTCCCTTCTTTTTAACAATGACAAAGGGGGAGCAAAACATGCTAGAAAGCAAATTAGCTTAGCTTGCACAAGTCAAGAAAATGCAAAAATTTACTTACTTTCTTGCACATCTAAAGAGAAGATGCAAACGTAACACTTGCCAAATTGTTTGCTTGCTTCATGTAAAACATTGTCTTTTGCTAGCTTGTTATCTTGCATTTTGCTAGCTTGCACTTTGCAAAGGAAGCAAAAATTGCCACTTCTCAAAAGAGAAGAAAGAACTTGCTATCTTGAAACATTACTATCTTGCCTATCTCAAGAAGCAAAACTTGCAACTTACAATAGGAAGCAAGAATTGATAGCTTGAAATCTCAAGAAGATGCAAAAATATGCTATCTTGCACATCACAAAGAAAAGCAAAAATGTCAACTTGCGCATCTTTAAATTTGCTAACTTGTATGTTGTAAAATTTGCATATCTAAAACTTGATAGCTTGAATGTTCTAAGCATGATGTAACACTTGCTAAATTTTCTAAAATTTATGAAGAAAGCTCTGAAAAATATTGTTCATGAGACTTTGGAAGGTTGAATGAGCATTAGTGAGTCCAAAAGGCATTACCAAGAATTCATAATGGCCGTTATGTGTGTGGAATATAGTTTTTAGAATGTTGTTTTCACATACCCAAATTTGGTGGTAATCGGATAGGAGGTCCGACTTCATGAAGACTAAAGCTCCTTTTAACTCATCAAGAAGTTCATCCACCATTGGTATTGGGTACTTATTCTTGATGATGATGCCATTTAAAGCTCGGTAGTTGATGCACATCCGCCAAGTTTCGTCCTTCTTGCATACAAGTAGCACTGGTGAGGAATAGGGGCTGCAACTTGGCCAAAACACTCCTGTTTCAAGCATCTCCTTTACAATCTTTTCAATTTCATCCTTCTAGAGGTGAGGATAATGGTACATCCAAGTGTTCACTAGTGGTTTGCTCGGAAGAATTGGAATCTGATGGTTATGTTGCCAAGTAGGAGGAAGACCGCGCGGTTTAGCAAAAATATCGGCAAATTCAGCAAGCAATTGGGCAAGATTTTGATCTTCAATTTCTATTTTCATCCCCTCTATTGCTGCTAGAGATGCATCAAAAAGCCATCATTTACCTTGTGTAAAACTTTCTCCATTCATTGGGTCGAAACGGTGGTTACATTGCTTCTGCGCTTCCCACGTAGGATAACCTATTTGCCTTTGCAGTAGAATTTCATAATTAATTTAAAAAAGTTCTAAGTGACAGCACCTAGCATTGTCGGTCATTCTATGCCAAGCATGGCCTCATAATCATCAATTGGTAGGAGAAAGAAGTCGATGACAATTTCTTGGTCTTATAATAATAGTTTCACCTACGGGCATATTTGGTCGCATTTTAGGATTTTGTCGTCGGTGACCTTTATGTCAAACTTGCTATAACTTTTGATTTGGAGTGCCATTCAAGCAGCAACCTTACTATTTAGGAAGTTATTAGTGTTGCCCGTGTCAATGAGGATAGTGATCGGTTGTTGTTTGAGAATGCCTCCAACTTTCATCGTTTGCGGGTTTGAGTAGCTGGCTAGCGTGTGTACCATAAAGTCAGTCAGTTATGGCTCTTCTTCTGTATCTTCTTCTTCATGTTCAAGATTCTCTTATGGATGTTCAATAATCTCTTCTTCTACTAGTTCAATCACAAGAAGTCTCCCTTTTTTACAGCGATGCTCGTGGCTCCACGGCTCATCGCAATGCCAACATAACCCCTTTGCAGATCGCTCTCGAAGCTCTTCTCTTGTCAACTTTTTTTGTGCAAGGGCTCAACTGATAGTAGGGGGGGCTAAGAGCTTCGATATTGCTAGTTAGGGAGTGACCCTAGTCTTCTGGGCTTCATGGTTCAATCGCTCATCTTAAAGTCGTGCGAAAGAGATGGCTGCCATAAGCATGTACAGTTGTCATGCTTTAACTTCTCCCCAGATCTCTAGCTTGAAGCCCTTAATAAAGGTCCCTAATACCTAGTTTGGTACTCCCAAATGGTGGAGGTTTATCGGATCTTTGCTAGTTGTCCGTCAATGTTCTCGTAATCTGTTGGTCCGAAGCGGATCAATAGTCCTTCTTTGAATTGTCATCATAAGAGGACTCCATGAGTGTGTTCAAACCAGTCAAACCACTATATGGCATCCCCTTCAAGATATATAGCTACAATTTCCACCCTAGATACATTCACGATTTTGTGGTACCAAAAATATTGCTCCACGTATAAGATCCAACCAATTGGGTCTCCTTCTTCCCATCTAGGGAAGTCCACCCTTATGCATGGGTAGGGGTCGGTCATAAAGTCTCTCCTCTCCTGGAAGTTATCTCTTCAGTCAGAGCTCTCTCCTTGATGTGATTTCTTCGGGCTCGGTGGTCGGCCCAAACTATGTTCGGTAAAGAGAGTCCAAATCTTATCCTCCATTCATGTCTCGAAGGCTTCGAATTTAGCATTAATTGTCGTCTCAGATGCTATAGTATATGCCTCCAAATCTATAATGTTAAGATATCTCTTTTGTTGTCGGGTTAAAGGCATGTATTAGTTAAGAGAAGTGGTGGTCGAAAGGGTTGGTAGATTGGTGTACGTAAGAGTAGAATTATCATCAAAGAAATAGTGGTTTCACGACGAAAATTCCAGCAAAAATTGAGAGATTTGAGGAGGAAATTTGACAGCAAAATCTCAGTTTAGATAACAGCAATGATGATAAATTTAATCAAGAAGATTTCGATAGTATAACAGTAAGGAAATCGATGCAAGTTGTGATAGCAGAATTCTCGTCGAAAAATTCCAATGGTTTATGACGAAAATTTACAGTAATACAAGAACATTTTATAGATGAATTCCCTAATAGATCAATCTCAGATGGAAGCCAAGATGATCTATGAAGCGTATAAGAAATTTCAGACAAAAAGGATAGCAAATAAATCAATTAAAGGCAACAGTATATAGTTGAAATTTTCTGCAGCAATCCTTCGTCTGCAAAGATGATAACTTTTACGATGAAAGGAATTCGTAGCACGGGATTGATAAAAAGACTTCTTAATATTTTGAATGAAAAATTGCAATAGCAAAAGTTATTAGTGATAGGAGAATACTAGATCTCTGATGCAATTGGAAGTGACGGTAGTAGATTGATTTGATTAACAATAGAAGATGATGGTAGAGATGGCGACATCAAGAGCAATTGTGGGAATTGCTTGGCTAGTGATGAGCGGCAAGGGTGGCAGCAAAAGTAGCAAGACCGCTACTCTGATACCAGATGATAAAACTCTAGAGGAATTCTATGTAGATTGATCTTTGAGGGAGATCAATCCTTGGAACGCTATAGCAGTTCCACCCTCGTAGAAGTCGGCCAAATGGTTGCAATTATAGATAGATCTTATTCTTAAAGAGATGGAGGCTATATGCTTATATAGGGCTCCAAACCCTAGCCCTAGGGGCTACTTCCTAAGTGAGTTACCCCTTTTGCGTTGAACCCTAGTCAACTGGCCTAGTAAAAGGGGGGCGATGGCTAGGAAGCCCAAAGGCCCAAATATAAACCCTAGCTACTCTTCTTTATAGGATAGTGGCGACTAGGTGGGGTTTATTACAATCTCACAGGGTTTTTATTAGTTGCTTTTTAGTTGAGTAGGACCCAACCTTGCTAGGGTCCTATCAATTGCCTCTCCTTGATCGAAGCTAGTCTTGCATCACTCGAAACACAGATTAGATCACAAACTCATCAATTGATTTCATCATCAAATTCTGAGATTCAATAATCTCTCCCTTTTTGATGATGACAACCAATTGATGACCGAGTTTAAACTAAACTCCCCCTATCAATATGCTATATTGAAATAAGGTATCATTCAAATAAATGATGACCTTTCAGTCCAAGTTGAAATTATTTTAATCACATCATCTGCAATACATCATATACATCATCATAATAAAATCATGAGTATTGCATACATCATTCCAAAACATAATATATATTTTTAAAATCATCATTACATGCATGATCATCATACATAATTTTAAATTATCATTTTAGGCATAATATTCATGATTATCATCATACCTTCTCCCCCTTTGTCATCAATAAAATGAAGAAGTGCAACTAGAAAATTTTTGAAACATACAAGTTCTACTTCATTATAGAACATGCAAGCTTAACATGTTTTAGGGATATGTAAGATTAGCAATTCTTTGCTTCTTGAGATGGGCAATTTTAAAGATAGGCAAGATAGCAATTTTTACTTCTCTTTTAAGATATGCAAGCTAGCAAGTTTTACTTCCTTTTGCAATGTGCATGCTAGCAACTTTAGCAAGTTTTACATCATTTTAGAACATGCAAGCTAGTAAATTTTACATCATTTTAGAACAAGCAAGCTAGCAATTTTGCTTTTCTTTATGATGTGCAAGCTAGCATGATTTGCTTCTTTTTGAATTGTGTAAGCTAGCAAATTTTGGTTCTCTTTTGAGATGTGCACACTAGTAATTCTTTCTCTCCCTTTGTCAATGGCAAAAAGAGAGGAATGACACAAAGGTGTAAATGTTCAAGTCATCACATGAAAGATATCAAGAAAAATCAATTTGGTGATGAGGTATAGAATTCTTATCTACAAAGGAATTATATATAATAAAACTCAAGTCATAAACTTTAAAAACTCAAGTGACATATCATGGTTAATTTGGATAAATGTCCTCTTTAGTAAACAACAAAAGAATTATATGAGAACAAATAATAAATGATCTCGATTTATGCATAAGAATTCTCAAGTCATCAAGATCATGATTCAAAAAAAAAAATCTCAAGTTATAAAAATCAAGAAATCAAGATCATGATCCGAAAAATATATTAGAAGAGTTTATACATTTGGGAGATTTAACAATTTGCCTAAATTTAACATCCAAGCTAGCAATTTTGGTTCTCTTGATATGCTAGCAATTTTCTTTCTCCCTTTTGTCATTGTAATAAAGAAGAAAAGGGAAATAATACAATGGTGCAAAATTTTCTTCTTACATCAATACTCTAAGCATCACATAACATATACAACCATAAACATAAAGAATTTGTCAAGTGGCATATCATAGTTTATTAGGATAAGTCTCCTCTTTTGTGAATAGCAAAAAGAATCACAGGAGAACAAAATATGAAAAATCTTGATTCATTATAAATCTCAATTTATAAATATCAAGTGAAAGAATCAAGATTTGTTTAGATGAATCTCTTCTTTAGCGAAAAGGAACATAGGAAAATAAAAGATCTTGTTCATGTATATAAAAAAATCTTAAGTTGTCAAGATCACGATTCATATAAAAAATATCACAAGTTACAATTCTTAGAATTCACAAGAAAAATCATGATTCATAAAAAAATCCTCTTAAATAATACGAGAACACATAATAGATCTTGATTCATTAAATATTTCAAGTTGTAATTCTAAGGAATCAAAATCATGATATAGGTAAAAACTCATTCAAATTCAAATAATCAAAATCATCAAAATTACTTTCAAGTGATTCAAAATGACATAAATAGATTTATCAATTTCTTATTGAAAAATCGATAAGATAGAGATAGAGAAATTTTTAAAATGTATTCCCTTTTTAGTTGTTTTAATTTATGTGATTTATTTCATACAAGCATGCCTTAATTTTTTTTTTTTATGCCATAATCAACACATGCATCATCGTTTAAAAATGAAAGAGCAAATTTCATCATAGAAATCATCAATATCAATAAATCATAAATCACCCAAAAATCATCATTACTTCAAATCATCATGCATAATTAAATATAAAATCATCAAGCATGATACCAAAACTTTTTAACATTTTCATTACATCATTACATCATTATGCATCATTAAATCATCAAGCATGATTTCATTAAACATAAAGCATTTTTAATCAAAATCATTTTATTTGTTATAGTAATATATTTTTCTTTTTAAGTGAATATAACTTTTCATGCTTAGTGCTAGGAGTTAACATGCAATTGTCATGCTCAAATTAATTTTTTTTTAATTTACTAAAAAAGAAGCATGATTTTTTTTGTATTTTTTTTATTTCTTACTAACTAATTTAAAAATAACTCATGAAAAGCATCAAGTAATTTCATAGTAAGGTAAAGAGGTTTTAGGTGAGTCATTTACCTCATCATCGAGAGCCATCAAAGCAAAGTTTATCACTTCGTCTTCATCAGTTTGCTCCTCATCTTTAGATGCACTTGTTTCGTCCCAAGTTGTCTTATTCTTCTTTGGTAATCTCTTCTTTTTAAGTTTATTTTTATTATTTGATTATTATTTTATGAACTTTTTAAACTTTGTTGTTAGGAGATCATGTTCATCATCACTTAAGCTTTCGCCCGAGTGGTCTTCTTTTGTTCAAAATGGCAAATCCTTCATATTCTTTGAAAAGTAGTTCTCATATTCATTTTATGTCATACAACTCATTTCATAGGTCATTAAAGACTCGATAAGTTTTTTAAGTATAAACATGTTTAAGTCTTTTGCCTCTTGTGTTGTAGTTACTTTCAAATCCCAATTTTTTTAAAGAGATCGTAAAACTTTATTAACAAGTTCAAGATTCGAAAAACATTTGCCAAGAGCTTTTAAACTATTGATGATATATGTAAAACGGGTGTACATATCAACAATAATTTCGCTTGGCTTCATACGAAACAACTCAAAATCACGCATCAAAAGATTTATCTTAGAATCTTTAACTTAACTTGTGCTTTCATGTATGATTTCAAGAGTGTGCCAAATATTGTACACAGTTTCGTAAATAGAAACCCGATTAAATTCATTTTTATCCAAAGCATAAAATAAAGCATTCATAGCTTTTGCATTTAAAGAAAAAGTTTTCTTCTCCAAATCATTTCATTCATTCATTAGATTAGAAAACTTCTGAAAACTATTTTCAATGATATTCCATAAATCAATGTTCAAAGAAAGCAATAAAACTCTCCTTCGAGTTTTCCAATAAGTATAGTCTATCCCATTGAACATAGGAGGACGAATGATAGAGTGACCCTCTTGAAATCCGATAAAAGTTATTTCTCTTAGTATTAAACCAAATGAGAAAAATATGGCTCTGATACTAACTGTTAGGATCAAGTCAACACTAAGAGGGGGTGAATTAGTGCTAACGAAAAAAAATATTAATTTTAAAAATCTTCAAACGATAAAAACTCATACTGTAAAGATGTTAACTTGAAACACGTTCATAAGTAAGTAAATGAAAGTAAGAAATCAATTTTTAATTAAAATGAAAAGCTTAAAGTAAATGCAAACCATATTTTTATAGTGGTTCGATCATCGTGACCAACATCCACTTATGATTCCTCTACAATCGAGGCCACCGGCTTCCATTACCGGTCTTCTTTCAATGGGCAAAGACCAACTACCCTCTTACAACCCTTTATCATTTTCACAGGTTTAGGAGACAACCCTTACAAGCCACTCTTTTACAAGTAGTCCCTCACATACCTCCCTTAGGACTAACTCTAAGCACTAGGAGGAGGAAACTCAAAGTTTTGGAAGAGTTTACTCAATTTTTTCCTTAAGAATTATTGCTCCTTTCTTGCTACCCAAGTGGGGTATTTATAGGCCCCAAATGGTTTAAAAAATAGAGCCAAAATTTTAAATTTCGGGTCTTCCGAGTATGGGCGGTACCACCGCCTCAGCCTAACACTAGGCGGTACCATCACCTAGTCTGGTGGTACCACCGCCTGACAGCCTCGGAGACTTAGTTTTTCGAGATTTCCAACTCACAAGCGGTTCCACCACTTGTTCTAGCGGTGCCACCGCTTGTTCTAGTGGTGCCATCGCTTGACCCAACTTTTGGGTCACTGAATGGGCCTCCTAATGTGCCTAAATCAGTCCTAATTATAGCTCAATTGGCCCCTAATTAAGTTAGCATGATTACACCAAAAGCTAACTCAATTAGCCTCTTAAACTACTTCGATCATAGATAAATGGTTACAAAGCATGAATCCTTTGTCCGGCATATCATTGGTTCATTCGGCACTCGTCTGATCCTTCGACGCATTGTCCTCTGCTTCGGCGTATTGCCCAATCGGCATGTTGACTCCAGAAACTTCCGATCTCCTTGGCGCAATATCCAATCCTTCAACCCGATGCCCAAATTCATGGCACGAAGCATTCTGCAAACACGTCGACCGATCCTTTGGCCCAATGTCCAATCTTCTGACATGTTCACTCCAGCCCAATGTTTGATTTCTTCTGCTTTAATCAATTTGCCTCTCCTTGATCGAAGCTAGTCCTATGTCACTCGAAACGCAAATTAGATCACAAACTCATCAATTAATTTCATCATTAAAATCTGAGATTCAACAACTTCTACAACTTTCGATCTCCTTGTCACAATGTTTGATCCTTCGGCCCGATGCCTGAACTTATGGCACAAAGTCCTACCGGTATGTTAACCGATCCTTTGGCTCAACATCCAATCTCCTAACATATTTTACTCTGGCCTAACGTATGATTCCTCCTGCTTTAATCGATTTACCTTTTTTTATTGAAGTTAGTCCTGCATCACTTAAAATGTAGATTAGATCGTAAACTTATCAATTGATTTCATCATCAAAATCCGAGATTCAACACTCCTCGCGCGCACCATGCAATTAAGAAGGAGCCGACCCTTCTTACTGTCCACATGCCCTAAATAGGGGCTGCTGTTTAAGGAGGATAAGGGGAGAGGAGTATAGGAAGTGGCAGCCAAGAGGGTCTAGCCTTTGGTTCTTTGGTTCCCTCGTATTTATAGAGGTCCCTTGTCAACTTAACCCTAATGGATCCTACTACCCAAGCTTCTTGGATTAGTGGATCTCTACCCAATAATCTGTTATTGGCTCTTATTGGATTTTATCCACAAGATCCAATAATTTAGGGGCTTATTAGATATCTAGTAAGATAGGGGCTTTAGTGGATATCTCAAATCCGAATCTCCCTGACCAGTTTCCAGTCCTGGTCGTTCATCCTTTTCTCTCCTGTTGGGCTGGTTTTTGCATAAAGGGGGCCCAATAGTTTTCCTAGATTGGGTATGTAACTTCGGGCATAGTTGAGGATCCCGAGCCAAGCCCTCAGCCCTTTCTTCGTCCTCAAATCTTCTTCCTTGAAGTCCGTGATTTCTTTATAACATGGGGCTGTAGCCTTATCCTTGCGTTTCCTAGTATTGCCCCTAGGAATTCAATTTCCTTCACGGCGATTTTCATCTTTGTTGGGCTTAGTATAAGCCCATTCTTCTGGCAGATCTTTATCATAGCCTCCAGGTGTCCCGCATGTTCTTCTTCGCTGTTTGAGAAGACCAAGATGTCATCAATATAAACAGCAATGAACTGTTCTGTACCTTTAAAACATTCGTCCATCTTTCGTTGGAATATTGCGGGTGCATTTTTGAGTCCAAATGGCATGGCTAGCCATTCATATAGTCCTGATGGGACCCAAAATGCCGTCCAAGGGATGGAGTCTGGGTGCATTGCCACCTGGTGGAATCCTGATTTTAGGTCAAATTTTGAGTATATCTTGCTGTTGCTGACCCTTTTCATGATTGTATTGATTCCCGGGAGGCTGTATTGGTCTTTTTCTGTTATGTCATTCAGCCTTTTATAGTTAAAGACCATTCTTTCTTTTCCTTTTGTCTCTTTTCCCGTGATTGGATCTACCATGGTTCCGGAGTTTACTATTATAGCCGCCGTCCTGTGTTTGCTCTTACTTGGCCTGATAACTTTGAGCTTGAGTAGAGCCTGGATATGTTTGTCAAATGAATCCTTCATCTGCGGCGTTAGGTGCTTCGTTGGTTTGTCCTCAATGATAAAATCCGGATTTTTAATCTCGAGTTTGCACATGATCCCGTTCTTTTGCCAGTGCAGGAGGGGATCTTCTCCTACAAACCCTTGTAGTTTCAGCTGCTGGATTATATCTCCAAATTTTTCTTTGAGTTTTCCAAAATCCCTTTGTGGTTCTCCAGCATAGAAAACTCCTTCTTTGATCTGGAGGTATTCTTCCTCTTCCAGATCTAGTTCTTCAATGGCTGCTGCAGTAGGAGTATAAGGCAGTGTATTTATTGTTGTAAGGTTTTTGTAGAATGTTACCATATTGCCTTCGACCCTTACTCCGAACCTCTACTCATCGCAACTGAAGAGGGACCTAGAAAGAGAAATCACGGCCTTAAGAAAAGAAAAGGCAGAACTAGAAGAAGAGCTGTATGTACTGGTAACGGAAGAAACACAGAAAATCCTAACAGCAGAAGCAAGAAGGACGAAAAATATGCTGTTTAATCTGAAGGTACAGCTCGAAATTCCTAGTTCACCAATATTTAACGTCAATGCTATACTTGACACAGGAGCAACCACATGCTGCATTGATGAAAGATTAATACCAGAGACAGCCATGGAAAAGAACCCCTTCCTGGTACATTTCAGCGGTATTTCATCAAAAACAACTGTTGATAAGAAGCTGAAAGGAGGAGAGATGACCATTGGGGAAAATAAGTTCAGGATCCCTTAGCTATGAGTCATACCTATTAGAGTTTCTTCTAGCTCAATGAATTATTATCTCCATAATAATTCACTTGACTCATTGACTACGAACATACTAGGCCACTACGTCGTAGCCCTTAGATGACAAGGGAATCCAATCCATTGGACTTGTCTATCCTTAATTACTATGTATCTATAGTCCCTCATCCATCTAATATCCTAGAGACTATATACCGAGCATGGTACTATCAGTCCTACATAATTTCTACTCGAGTCTCGCTCTAATCAGATTCTCTCGGAGAATTCTTTCTCTATCAATCCGAATGACCCTAGCTAGTGATTTGCTTGAGGAAGAACATATAGGATATTTCTCTCATGAAACTGAGAGTGGATGATCCTCTACCGACACTCAATAGCCCTCGTAAGGTTGGCTACCTCTCCCGATGACCGACTATACTAGATCTAAAACTTCCAAGCCCATAAGTCTTGTACCAAATAGTAGAGTACTTATATAGGACATCCTTGGTATCTTAAGTCTAAGGACCAGATACTCCATTGAGATGACAAAATTGTTGTTTGACAATGAGATATCATTAACCATTCAACATTTCGTGAGCAAATCGATCAGTGAACTCATTCTCCAATGAGCACATGCATTGTATTCCTAGTATCCCCACACGAGCAACTATGAGACCAACTGCCTCCATCATATAGATGGGTATACAATATACCAGTCTATCCGATTATCTTGATGTTCCTCTCGAATAACCTATGATCGGGATTATTTAGGGTTTGTGTTTAAAGGTGAATTATTTTCATTATCATGATCTCATCATGATCCGATTCCTATTGCACAAATCCATGGATATCACAATATATGTAACATGCAATATAAAGTGATAAAAAATATAAAATGTATAATAAGCAAAAAGAGTGCGTATCATATCACATGTGTCATCACTCACGTGATTGGCTTGCAGAGCATTTATGACTAGCATCAACATCATCTTTATGGCCACTATCTTCACCAACTACATCTTTTTTATATTGTCTTGCCATGATCTCTAGCCTTTAGCTTTGATACCAAACTAATATCGGGATAATGGGGAATGGAATTTAAAAGACTAATAGTTGTATTTGCTGGAATAAGTCTTTTGAATTGAAAAGAAATAAACTTAAGATAATACTTTTATAGAATTGATAAATAGCTCACCACCGAGTTTAAAATCATAAAGAGATATGAAAAATTCACCACCCCAAGTTCTAAATAAGGATACAAAACTGAAAATAAATGACTTACCACTCAAGAAAATGTCCAAAAGATATATAGACGAAACCCACCACTCTACGATAAACTAAAGAGATATAGAGATAAAAGAGAATTTAAAGAGTTTCTACAAATACATTTAAATTCTAAATTGTTTCTAACTCTGAAACACTAGTGTATGAAATAACCCTCCATACATAGGGAACTATAAAATTTATTGATTTACAATTGATAACTAAGCCCTTTAATGCATTCCTTCGATACGAAGAAAAGTTGAATTAACTCTTCCTTTGAATCTGCCCACTAGTTGGAAAGTTAAGTTTGAGCTTTTTCAACTTATAAAGGCATGTCTCTTAACTCTTTAGTAATCAATTTTGGCTATTCAGTAAAGTTGGGTAATTTGCATATTTGAAAAATGGGCTTGCAACTCATTTGGCTTATGGGTTGTCACATTTGAGAGGTTTGGATTGAAAGCTATAGGAGAAACATTTTGGGTTGTAGAGAATACCATAGGATAATCAAGATTTATATGAGTTAATTGTAGGAAAGTAGACACTCCCATGTCATCTTTTCTCACCACAATTGTAGTAAATAATATCTTTTCTTAATCTTGACTTGCTTATACCCATACGTGAATCGCTTCTATCCTTAGACTTTGACCTTCCTTTATTCTCTAAGACAAGTGCTTATGAATCAATTTCAGATATTGCTGAATTCTTTCTCCTCAACTCCTCATTCAACAAATTGCTTATTATTTGGATCATAGTGATAACACCATCTAGTGTAGAATTACTGAGAGAACCACTAGTGTCTTTCAACTTTCTAGCAATAAACTAAGAAGTAACAATATCTACAACTCATCATCAAAAGATATTTTCATAGAGGATAACTAGTCAATGATACTTTGCATTTCATTCAAATGCTCAATAATAGAAGTGCCCTCTTTATACTTCAAGTTCACTAGTTTTCTGATAAAAAATGCTTTATTATCGACCATTTTTTTTCTATTGAGACCTTCTAACTTTTTTCAAAGAGAGTGTGCAGAACTTTCAGTAGAAACATGATGAAAGGCACCATCATCGAGCCACTATCAAATAAACTTGATCATTTTTCAATCTAACTTCTTCCACTTATCATCTGTCATAGTTGAGCACTTTACACTATCCTCTTATAAAGGTCTATACAAATCCTTACAATACAAGAGGTCTTCCATTTTTTGTTTCTATATCATCTAATTATTTTCGTTCAAGCTAACTATATGGAAAACACTACTGGCCTTCAAATTCGGACACAAAAATTAGATGTCATCAAAATCCCGCTTTGATATTAGTTGATGGGATAAAAAAATATTATATATAAATAAATACTATAAGGTCGTAACATACAACAAAAAAATTAATCGAAAATCACAATCACATAGAATACCAAGATTTATATGAAAAACCCCTCCAACGCAAAGAGAAAAAATCACGGGGCAAGCTAGAGAAGTAGATTCACTATAAAAATAATTGACATACAAATCTAGGAGTATCTTACCTAAAACTCACTTAATAATCATAAGAGAATAACAAGGATATAATGATTACATCACTGCGCACGTTGTCCTCATCTTCTTTCTTTTTTTTCTTCTCTTGTTCCTCTACTCTTAACCGTTACTATTGCAGTTGCTTTTTTTTTTCTCCTTTTTTTCTGCCCTACCCACCATAAGTCTGGATTAAAAGAAAAAAATTAAATTAAAAGAGAAAATAGCTTTTAATGATTGATATGGGCGCCCACTGAATAAACGAGCCATGTGCCCAACAATAAGACCCACTATAGAGTGACGAGCGAATCTGCATTGTGTATCTGAGAAATATAAGAAAATAATATATGATTAATGAGTGCATTAGAGGTTAGATGGCGAGCAGCTAGCACTGCAAAGAATAAAATCCTTGAATTGAAGACGTATGGAATTAGTGGGCATGGAGGATCACCAACTGTGGTAGCAAATCCTTGAATACTTTGTTGAAGTTGCATTTGTTGATCCATCATGGTGAAGCAGTGCAGGAACCAATGCAAGCTAGGTGAGGAGTGATGAGTATACCAGTTGATTATGAAGAGCAAGAAGTGATAGATAGAAGAGAATGGATCCTTGACCTGGTTTAACTTGTTGATAAATTTTCTACCCTTGGCCTATTGAATCTCGGATTTTGATGATAAAACTAATTGATTGTGTTTAGATGTTTAACTGTATTTTGAGTGATGCAGGTCTACTCGATCAGGATTAGACAATTAAAGCATGAGGAATTGACGTTGCGCCGGAGGAGATCACGTCTGGGTATTAGACGACAGAAGGCTTCGGACGTCGGGTATCGGGCCAAGGAGAGCGGAATTGCGCCAAGGATATCGGGGTTGCAGAGGTCAACCGCCGATTGGGCAACAAGCCGCAAGAGAGGACGATGTGCTGAAAAATCAGATGAAGCGCCAACCAATGACGTGCCGGGCAATAGAATGTCAATTCGCGTTGTAATAATTGTCTAGATCGGAGTAGAGTTTTGGCTTGTGTGTGTAGGATTAACTACGATAACGATGAAGAAATAAAGCAAAACAAAGTGCCGGAGTCAAGTACGAAGGATTCGTTGGGAGTTCGAGAGTTCGACGGAAGTCCGAAGGTTCGTCGGGAATGCTGCCGGAACTAGCCGAGAATGAGTAGGGAGCTTGCCGAAGGGCTTTTCGGAAGCTCGCCAAAAGGTTCATCGGAAGTT
>LVTN01000862.1:32238-46699 GCA_001649415.1 Musa itinerans | reverse complement strand
AAGCCATAAGAGAGGACGATGCGCTGAAGAATCGGACGAAGCGCCAACCAATGACGTGCCGGGCAACAGAATGTCAATTCGCGTTGTAATAATTGTCTAGATCGGAGTAGAGTTTTGTCTTGTGTGTGCAGGATTAACTATGATAACGATGAAGACATAAAGCGAAACAAAGTGCCGGAGTCAAGCACGAAGGATTTGTTGGGAGTTCGAGAGTTCGACGGAAGTCCGAAGGTTCGTCGGGAATGCTGTCGGAACTAGCCGAGAATGAGTAGGGAGCTTGCCGAAGGGTTTTTCGGAAGCTCGCCGAAAGGTTCGTTAGAAGTTCGCGGAGCTCATCGAGAAAGATCGGAGCTTGCCGAAGAAGCTCGTCGGAACTCGCCAAGATCAAATCGTGAAGTCTACGAGCTTGTCGGGAGTCCGCAGAATGGTTTCCGAGAGTTTATCGGAAGACCGCCGGAAGTTCGCCGAAAGCTCGTCGGAAGAAGTCTTGACTTATGGACTTTGTAATAGCTTATAAAATGTCTTTAAAATTGTAGTTAGCACGTTAATTAGGGCTAGGATTAGGTGTTAATCCTATGACCCAAGTAGGGGCCAATTCGGCCCAAGTTCGGACTGGTTTGGGCCAATTTTGGAGCCCAACCAGTGAGCTGAATTAGGGTAGGCGGTGGCACCGCCTACACTAGGCGGTGGCACCGCCCAGTGGCCGAGAGCTGGGCGGTGGCACCTCCTGGCTGGGTGGTTGCACCTCCCAGCACCCGAGCGCTGGGCGGTGGCACCGCCTGGTTGGGCGGTGGCACCTCCAGCATCGGGAACCTAAGAGAATTCAAATTTTTGGAGCCCAAATTTGAATCCTCTTGAGGCCTATAAAGACCCCTCAAATCTCAGCTGAGAGAGCAACCTTTTGAGAAGTTAGAAGTTGAGAGAAGCTTTAGGAAAAGTCTTGTTTTCAATAGCTTGAGTGTTCATCCTTTCTTTTCATTGAAATCTTTGTAAAAGGGTGAACCACTTGTAAGAGGTTGTAAGAGGGGTGTAAGAAGGAGGTTGATCTTCGCCTAGTAAAGGAAGATCATTAGTGGATGCCGGTGGCCTCGACGGAAGAGGAATCGGAGGAGTGGATGTAGGTCGTATGACCGAACCACTGTAAATCGGTTTGCGTTTATCTTATTGTCATTTACATTACTGCAAACCATCTTCACTTTGATGCTCTACTTCTTTGTCTCCTTCTTACGTATGTCTTTAAGTTAAAATGCAATCGAAACGGTTTCAAGCGAAACGTTGCTTTTATCATACGAAGTTTCCGAAAGTGTTTAAATCGTCGAAAGTTTATTGTTCTTTACCGCTGCACTAATACACCCCCCCTCTTAGTGCCGCTCCGGTCCTAACATGGCCTGGTTGTTGTAGCTCATTTTAACATAGGACAAGTCTCCTTTAGATGGTCAATGCTCTTGCAATATGCTTAAAATCATTGAGTATGAAGGAAATCAAAAATATTAAGTTTTTATTGCATGAAAAGATGTTCGACAATATTTATTAGAGACAGCTTTTTGCAACACCTAATAATTTCACTTGGAATATTATTTTTCCAGATGAGATTTCAAAGCTAAATCCTAGGATCATATATCATGTCCTTGCAAAAAAGGTCACCATCTTCCATCCTTGGTTAAGAACGTTATTATAGAAGCTCAGTACTTATGCCTCGGAAAACATGAAACAGAGGGAGGTGCTGGTTTAATCCTCAGGAACAGTAATGCTATCTTTTTGTTTACAGGTATAGTGTATCACATGATGGTCGATAGTATAAAATGAAACGATTGCATACATTGAGGGTTTGTGTGTTGCTAGTAGACATGAGGTGTGGAAGATTTTGGTAGAATTGGATTTTTTTACTCCCATCGCTCAGAGCCTTCATGGTATTTAAGGGATATTGTTAGAAATATCTTGGGATTGTTTGGCTTTGTTTGAGGAGTTCGAATTGATTCATGTATTTAGATAGGAAACTATCCAACAAATTAGCTAACAAACTATGTTAGGATTCATAGGGTGAATGACTCTTGGAAAGAGTACTATTCTCCCTAATTTAGGTTCTCTGATGCTAGGGCAATGGTTATGATCATTTTCTAAAGTAATATAGCTTCTATCTTCCTTTGGAAAAAAGGTGGGTGTGGTCGTTAATAAAGATTTATCAAGTCATTGAACAAAAAATTCTTCAGGAATTTGGTTCCACAAAAGAAAAGTTTAAACAGTTTGTCAAACATCTATACTTAACCACATACATGTGTTTCTGATAATGCACTTGTAATTTGTGATATGTATGTACTAGTATTTATTCTTTTGCAAGGTCCTCTCCCATCTTGTATCAAGTACTGAGCATAGTTCAATTCATACTCTTTCACCGATAAGGTCAGTTAACTATAAATTTTTTTATCATTAACTGCTTCCTTATTTTAATGGTTGAACAGCAAGAGAAAAAAAATCATGATTGCTAGAGTCATGCAATTCCATGTTGAGGCAATTAAAGCTAAATGAGTTTATTGATTTCTTTAAATATCACTTTGTTGGCTTGCTTAACAAGGTTGGTAGGGTTTTCAACTTTGAATAATGTCTATGCAAGTTATTTATTACATTTGCGCATTTATTCTTTATTCTTTGCCTATGGCAAGAATGTTTTTGTTCTATCCCACACATGGTACAGGATAATTGCTACTTCTAATCTTATTATTAGGACTCATTATCTACGGAAAGTATGAGAATAGACCTCCAGAGAGTCAAGCCTGAGTCGATCTTGCTTTTAATTAGATTACTCTGCTGCTACTTATTCATAAGTTTGTTGTTTGACCTTGGAATGAAGTTTGTCCATGTGTTGTTCTCTACTTGAAAGCACCAAGTCTGTAGTTGTTGGGAGGATCTTTTAAGAAGAGAAGCATGTCATTTTAATCTTTGCAGCTGATGCATCTGAAGCGACATAACAAGTATTTGGGAAGATGTTCTAAAGATTTTTGACCTCATATATACTTCTTAGCATTCATGGTCTTTCTAAAATGAACTGCTTATGGTGTTTAGAACTTTCCAAATGAAGGTACAAGTCAGGTTTTCTCTGTTCTCTAGATCTTATAATTATGGCTTAGTGAACTGGTGTCCTCATAAGCTTCTGAAAATGGGATTAAGGTTACATACATAATTTTCTTTTTCCTAAGCAGATTCAATTTTGGCGGAGTCACGAAGTAAGGTTAAATATAATTGATGTGTCTTCTTTGCCCAACTTTGTCGAGGATATTCTGCTTGAGTTCAATTTCTTTTAGCAGTCTTAAGCCAGAATGGTAGGCGTTATTATCTTGAGATAAAGCTTGCCACAGATTGCAGCATTTGATAACAGCAGTTCTCAAAAGAGACAGCCGGCTACTTGAATGGATCAACTGAAGCCAAATGATCATTATTATGCATCAATCTTTAATCTTGACAATGATTGAGCAACCTACATAGCATCCTGGTGATTTAAGTAAATCTAGTACAAACCATTGGTTTAAAAACAACCTCTCAGGTCTTGACTTGTTCTCCAATCATAACAAGCACTCAGCAGTTTGTTCTCCAAACATGTCTTTTAATGTTATAATAGTAGTTCAAGGAAGAAATGTGTGTGCATGATTTATCAATAACCATGGAAAGCAGCTGCAATTATGTTCTGCAAAGCTATAACTGTTGGCAGTTGTCATGTGGAAGTCCATTGGATCATGTTTTATTTCCTTCTACTGATGAGTTTAGACTTGGCAATCAATCCTCCAACTAAACTAAAATATCCTTGCAAACTATTCTTGGCTTTCCGATGCGGGGTGGTAAAAGACCTACATCACATCTGTGTCTAGCATTACAGCTGACCTCCATTATATTACCAGAACTTACAGGGCATGCATGCCTATAGTGCTCATGTTCAAGAAAGGGCATAAACTACTTCACCACTTACAAAAGTTGCGCATTGCCACGTGGAGGGACCAAATGAGCAAAGAAGTATTCTAGCTTTTGGTTATTTAAAATCAACTATACCTTCAAGATAAGCAGCATGTCTTCTTTCTTCTTCTCAGTCCCTTCCCCTCCTCCAGCCATGCCAACCTATCTTTATGAGCCAGCGTTTATTTTAATCAAAGCATATGATAGTGGGCATTTCCTTTCTACTCCCACATCCAAAAGGAAAGAACTTTGGCTCTGTCATCTTGTCACTCAGAAAACCCTTGAGGATTAAGCCCATCATATTTGAACCTTTTTAGCTATTGAACACCAGGCTAGGCTAGTCATGGAGCATATCCACTGAGCTTCTCTCACTGTCTTGGCAACAAAGCCACGGAGGATGAAGGTTAAAAGGAACGGTGGCTAAGTTTCCATGTTTGACAGGACTCCACAGATGAGAAGAAGAAAAGAAATCCACATTTAAGTGGCCCAGAGAGATGTATTTTGCATGATGTAGATTGGTAAGAGAAGATAAAGAGGAATCTGCTAATTTCATTGGCTGGAAAGCTTTCTGGGGCTTCTACTCCTTGTAGTCCATATAGGGTCTGCATAAACAATGGGTTGGAAGCTATTCCCTCGCAAGTTCATCAATCAAACGCTTTGAATTAGAGAATCCACCAAGTGATGGTTTGAAGTGCTGATTTAACTAATGAACATTCCTTCTCCCCACCTCAAGATTTATTTTATGGTGTCCAGCGGACTCCTTTCAAGTGGGTTCATTGCTTGGTCACGCTCCAAATTCTCCAGTAACCTTTTCTGGTCTTTGGAAATCCTACTATGAAAGTAGGGTATAAGGTACACGGAGCACGTAATCATTGTTTGAAT
Organism: Musa itinerans; assembly: GCA_001649415.1. Lineage (NCBI taxonomy): Eukaryota > Viridiplantae > Streptophyta > Magnoliopsida > Zingiberales > Musaceae > Musa > Musa itinerans. The sequence goes on along the minus strand of LVTN01000862.1, from coordinate 41,875 downwards.
GCTATCCATTCATTGTGAGAAAATTTCTAATTCTTTTACCATTTTTTCATATATAAAAATTAAAATAAAGCAGAAAATTTCTAATTATAATCCATTTTCTACCTTCTGAACTATCTGTAAGATACTTTTCACAATTTTTTCAAGTTTTCAGAAACAGTTACTAAACAGGAAGAGCAGGGGCAAAAAACAAGAGTGATCAGGCAAAACTAATTTACTTTTCTGAACCATTATACCTCAGTTTAGTGAATTCCAATGTAATCTCTTAATTATTCTATTAATTATAAAAGATAAAAAATAATATAAATAGTCCAACACCAATTGGTGTTTCTATAGATAGTGATGACTCTAATACTTATTAAATCATATTTTGTCACTCCTTAATCAATGTAAAAATAAATGTACTCATCAAAACTTGTCAAAACCTCTAAAATTATATTTACGATGGTTTGTCACTATCCAAAATATAATCCTTCTCATTGGAGCTGCTTCACAGTATAAGATACTAATCTATTAGAACTCAGTCACTGCTAGGCTATTTGCATCAAAAGCGAGTAATCTATTTCTATTTTCCTTTTTCCTTAGACACATTGATCAAATCTAAATAATAGTAAACGGTTTGTCATAATTAAATCCTTTCCTCGGATGACTCAAAGGCCAGTGAGAAAGCTTGAACGCAAAATGGCAATTGAGTAGAATCCCAAAACAGGTACGAATCAGAAGTACAATTCCTTTACGAGAAGTAATAGATTCATGAGAGCAGGTTAGAATTATTAAATAGGATAGGTTAGAATTGTTTGGAACCTTCTTGAGGCAGCCAAGAACAGAAGCTGAAGAGAACCCTTTAATGGCAACCTTTGCATCATGTAAACATGATGATGGAAAGCAACTGAGTCCACCCAAAGTGCACCAAACTGAGTGCCAAGAGGTCGAAGTGACACATGGAAGGGCCATCGACAATGTCGAATCTCACAGAATCATGTCACACCATAAACACAGCACCTCCTTTGCAAGAAGATAAAAGACAACCTAAAAAATATCTTAAGAGATCATAACATAAACAGTAGTAGGAGTTTGACGACATATATATTTTTTAAACTCATGTCAAAACAAATATAATGTTCTAATTAAAAATTATTATTATTTTAGATATCGGACTTGTCTTAATGGTCTATCAGATTAATACATACCAATCGATACTGATATATTGATACATAGTATATTGATACATATTGATATTTTGGTTTAAAAAAAAAACAACGGAGAATAAAGGATGAAGGAGGGAAAAAAAAAAAATAGAAAAAGAAGAAGGAAGAATAAAAAAGTAGATGAAAAACAATAATGGCAATGAAGTTAGAGAAACAGTGATAGCGACGAGATGACAGAGAACTCTCATTTGTGAGATCTAATTTATTTATTTATTTTTTATGTTAAGTTGGATAGGGTTCCTTTATTTTTTTATTTTTTATTATTTTAATTAGACTATCCAAAACGAGGCCACATTGTAATCTGTATATCAATCAATGTTCGAATCAATACATACTATTCTATCATATCAATTCGATATTAAAATATATTAATAATTATATATCTTCTCTCATAAAGATGAACACTATTGTCAACACCTACGGGATTTTAATGATCCATATACATGAACTTGATCTTAAATTCATTATATATTATCTCCTTTATGAATCTTTATCATTTGTCCTATAGCTTTGTTAGAATTCCAAACAATGGCAAAATATACGAACAAAATATTTCAAAACTAAAGTCAGCGATGTCTTCTCTCTAGATATCACCAAATTCAGTTCCAGTACTGGAAAGCACTAGAAAATATATAGTCCTGTTTATTGCAAGAGGCTTCAGCATGTGAGATTTTTTAATTTTAAACTAGTTAATATAGCGGGATCTTCCTTCAACATGCAAAGAACATAAAAATTTCTGTGTACATATTTAATCTTAGATTCTATTAGTGATTATTTATGGGTGATTCCGTAGGAAAAGTATCTTGCCTCTTTCCCAGAGCTCGTCATTTGTAAAATGTTTACTTTTTAAAATGATACAAGTATTCTCATTAATTATTTTAATTTTTTGAGTTTCCGTCAAAATCAATTTGATGTCAAACTGAATCGGTTATTTTTAAAAACATATTAATAATATTTTTGACTTAACCGAATTGATTATAATATTATTGAATAGATTTATAGTATTTTTTTATACCATAATATTATTTAAAAAATATTATCACTCAGTCTTAATTAATTCAAATTCTTATAAATATTAATTATTAATCTTATTATATCTATTAAATATCTATAAAAATATTTTATTTAATAATTCTTAAATATTTTAAATTAAAATTAAAATATTTTGACATATTATAAAATAAATAATATAATATTTGTTTTATTACCTTTTTACCCTTTATAAAAAAAATATTTTGATACTTTAAACATTAGTATAATGATGGTATATTAGACTCAGTTACTAAAGGTTGAAGATTTAAATTCTTATCAAATATGTTCTGAATATGTTAGATACCTTAGTTCCCAAAGACTTTGTTAGATCATGCTAAAGTCCTATAATCAAATTTCATCTTTATCACATATCATTTATAAAAATATTTATTTTATCTATTAAAAAGATTGATAATAAAAAATAATCATGAATATTTTTTAAATGAGTTATAATATATTATCGTTAATTATTATGAGAATTTAAACGAATTGTTAGAAAATTATGAAGGTCTTGACATATTTCAAAAAATGGTGATAAAAATTTAATTTATTTCACTATCTTAAAATTTTAAAAATACATAACATTTATAATTATTTATTATAAAGAAATAATAGTAAAAATAATGAGGCATTATCTGATTATAGTGTTTTTGATTCAGTAATTAAAAATACTACAACTCTATTAAAAAATATTATAAATCAAAAACACTATAACTCTACTTAAAGAACACTGTGATACTGAATTAATTTAGTTGAAGCTGGATTTTGATAGGTATGGTGATCTTTTAACAAAGAGAATAAGTGGTCTTTGTGAACTCTAGAAATGAGGGACATGATTTGCTAATAAAAAAACACAAAACCTGGTGCTTTGTAGGAAATCATTATATATAGGACAAGAAAATTTGACTCGTGCCACGGGTCTATATTTTTCTTGTTAGAATAAAAAGAAACACAAAAAGTCAACGAGTATAAACAATAGGTTTTTTATTCCTTTTAACTTTCTGAATACGTGGATCTTTCTATAAGTTCATAAATATGCATATCCTCGAAATCAAAGTCCATAAAATTTTATGACCGTACCAAATCGATCTTTCTTCGAGGAAATCGCACTTACTGGTACAATCGAGAAATAAATTCCATAAGTACGAATGAGATTATGTATTTAATCATGGAAATAATTGCAAGTCATTTTATATAAATAATAAACATTATAAAAGACATCTTGTTCGGACTAATCATTTCTTAGTGACCAGTACAAGAGAAAATGAACCTCAAACATCAATAATAAATATCCCTCCTAAGCTAAATGATATTCATATTTGCCTCTTTAAATAATTTACCATATATATTCCTGGAATTTTAAAATAATAATATTAAAACTCTTATTGGCACTAATACCCTTTAAAAAAAACCTTGAGAAACATGAGGGGTTAAACAATAGGTAAAAATAATAAAGTTCATTTTAACATTGATATATAAAAGATTGAAATATTTGGAGGGATATAGATATGTTATTTTCATACTTGTACAAGATAGACAACTAAATGGAAACATGCGTTTTAGTGTTGGCACCATCCTGACCGATGGTAATTGCACACTGACATAGTGGGTTCTATTCAGAGGTGCCCACCTAGAAGCCTATATGATGATTGCAAAATGGCAAAAAATAAGGTAGTGGCCATTATATGTGCCAACACTTGCAACGGAAGTCTTAAACCAAAGGGGAGGCATAGGGGACTGGTAACGAACTGGCGCCATTATTCGGTACAAAAGGCTGTCCACTTTGGACCCTCCCTTTTTCTATCAGAGTGATCGAAGTGTGCCACAGGAAGACTCCCACTCTCCTTTTCCTCCTCCCTCAACCAAACACATCCCCAAAAGTCCAAGCCCTTCTTCCTCGCGGAGAACTGCCGTAGGAATCGATGGAACGTCCACTGTTTTCCGCTCGAGCTGAAGCTTTCCCGGCCGGCCTTCGGGTGCTGGTTGTTGATGACGATCCCACCTGGTTAAAAATTCTTGAGAAGATGCTCAGGAAGTGCTCCTATGAAGGTAGTTTCGTCCCATCTTTCAGGCTTCTTCTTATGCATTTCTCTCTCTCTCTCGCTTGATATATAGTGCGTTTATGATTGGCTTTAAATGTGAGTTTTCTTTGCTATTAGTGGTGTTTGCAGTGGTGAAAGCCTGCTCCTTTTTTTTATGTATATATGTGACTATTTCTAGGAGAATTTTTATTTATATTTTAGTGATTTCTAGGTTCACTTTTCCTGTTCTTGAATTTGTGGACGGTAAGGGTATGGCAGAATTTCGTTGACAACGGACACTTTGAAGTGAAATTGAGTTGATAGTGGCTTCTAACTTCCTCTAGCTGCTATAACAAGTGTGATTGGATGTCAAATTGTTCCAATCGTAGTTTCTCTCGTCTTGATAAGATCCTAATTTGGGAACCCAAAGAGGCTGCTAGAAAACTGCAGTTGTGGTTGTTCTATTCCTGATTTTTGTATGCAGAAAAGATGCTTCTTTCAGTACCAGAGCATCATTGCTTTATTACCAAAGCATTTCTCTGTAATTTTCATTATAATTTGTTTCTAATAAACCTAACAACTAGAAAGAATTTTTTTTTTTTTGTCACGATATGCTACTTTTTGTGATTACCTGTGCGGATTCATGCTTGACTAAAATTTTGGATCCCTAACAAAACAATAAATATGCTATAATCTTGTGATCGATCGGAACATGAAATAATCTCAAGTGACTAGAATTAGATATCATGTAATGATCTCCATGTCATATGCCTCTTCACTTAGAGTAGCTCAAGTTTCTTCAATAGCTTTGGTTCTCAAAATCACTTCATAGCAACTGTGTGATTGAGGTCTGCCAAACAGCATTATGAATCATGACAGTTCACCACCAAGGATGAAAAGATTTTGTTTTTCTTCTTCCACATTCTCAGCAAAGGCTTTGGTCATGAATGACTGAAGCTGCTGATCAGATTCAATTACTTTACCACCAGTTTGTGTCTCCTCGACAAGGTCAGTCTTTTGAGGAAGCTGACATGATTAAAGGTCTTGGGAAAAACTAGACACTTAAAAAGTTGCTTTGATATGTATGACTGGTGATTTGTTGTAATTAATGCTTGAAGGTCTTTTATTTTCTGAATCATGAGAATTTTTCAAGCAAGCTATAATAATTTTTGCCAATGTATATGCATCTAAGATAAATTCATTTTGCAAAGCCACCAAACCAGGATCCGATAGTTGCTGCTGCTGTTATCACTGTAGTTGGAGTAACAGCAATTTATTTAAAGAGGACCTTTAAATAATTATTTAAAGAGTAACAGCAATTTATTCAGTCTTTCTTGCCTATTATGGATTTGTAGATTTGCTAGATCACATATAATTATTTAGCTAGAATCCTTTTTTAGGGCACTGTATTCATACTTCGGGTAGGAAAATAGTACCCAAGATAGTTTCTTCAAATTGACTGTGGCTCCTGGAAAGAAAGTTGTACTTGCAGTGGAACATCGTTACCCCATTGAATAAGCTAGCAGAAAACTAGATAAATTTTGCATTAGTGTTGAACGAGAAAGAAATACTTACAGTTCTAAAATATGCTGATAATTTTGGAACGCAATTATGAGCTTCCATGGACAGATGTTCTTATGATATATAGGCAAATTAAGAGTTTGAACATCCGATACTGTAACAAATGCATTACATTGCATCAAAATTAACATATAGGAAGTTTAAGAATTCTTGTCAGAAAACAGACTTCTTGGCTGCACATTCCAGCAGAAAGTCTTTAGTTTTTATTGCTTTTGAGTCCATTACTGAATTTTTATTTTTTATTTTTTAACTCAGATATTTGATTTTACTGCAAATCATTGGTATTCATCATAAAAGACACTCTTAGAGAAGCTTTTTAGTCCAATTTACTTTGGTCATGTTAGTCCTCATTGGGAACAGGATTATGCATCTTCCTCTGATCTAGATTTTTTATATTGGAATCATGTTTTTGATTTATAACTTGATTTGTACCTCATCAATAAGTTTCAGTACATCTTTCCCTTTTGTTTAAAAATAGTGTATTATTATAATAGTGGAAATGTTAATTACTAACGTTACAGGTTTTCCAAATTTTTTTTTTCTTGTGCAAAGCAGTTACTACATGCAGTTTAGCAACTGATGCTCTGAGCATGCTTCGTGAACGAAAAGATAAATTTGACATTGTAATCAGTGATGTCAATATGCCAGACATGGATGGCTTCAAGCTTCTTGAGCATGTTGGACTTGAAATGGATTTGCCTGTTATAAGTTAGTTATTCATATCCACAGCCTCTATTTTCCACTTTTATAAGCCATAATCGGAGCTCAGAGTGTATTATTCCATAAACCCTTGCAGTGATGTCTATTGATGGGGAGACAAGTAGGGTGATGAAAGGTGTTCAACATGGCGCATGTGACTATCTTCTTAAGCCTGTCAGAATGAAGGAGCTAAAGAATATATGGCAACATGTTTACAGGAAGAAAATGCATGAGTTGAAAGAAATACAAACTCATTACAACAATGAGGATATCAACATTCTAAGATACGGATCTGAAGATCTTGATGACAGAAATTTGACAGATGGAATAACCAACACCAGCTCTGCGAGGAAACGGAAAGATGTAGACTATAAAGAATTTGGTGATCAAGAGTTCGGTGATCCTTCTAGGCTTAAGAAAGCAAGAGTAGTTTGGTCTGTGGATCTTCATCAGAAATTTGTGAATGCTGTAAATCAGATTGGACTTGACAGTGAGTATGAGCTAATAGCTTCATGCATTTTCTGTCTACTACTATTTTCATAGCACCTATTCTTCTCATGATTCTTTTTAGGTTCTTTCTGCTGTATGACACTTCTGTGATTGTGTTCTGGCAGAGGTTGGGCCAAAGAAAATACTTGACTTGATGAATGTCCCTGGGCTAACAAGAGAAAATGTTGCCAGCCATCTTCAGGTAGCTTGTTTCACCATGAATTTTCCTAGATTAACAGGAGTGTAGTCTGGTTAACTGCTTTAGATAGCAGAGTTCCTTTTCATACCTGTTTTCCTTTTTCTCACTTCATGTATAGGATCTCTGATAAGATCTTGCGTCAATGTCTTGTTGACTAGCATAAGTATCTTCATTATTTACCCTTAATTTCAAATTCTTCCAGTCTCAACACGTCAGAAATACATGTATCCTTGCACCACAACAGGTGTAGAGATTCTAAAGTAACATCCTTTATGCAGAAGTATCGACTTTATTTGAGTAGACTACAAAAGCAGAGCGAAGATAGCACTTCAGGTGGAAATATGCTTTCTGATCTCATAAACAATGACAATGTGGCAAATTTTGAGCTCACAAGCTCAACAAACATGCAACAATGTAGCGAACACACTAAATTTGTAGGGACAAGTGAGAATTTAGTTCAAGGGATTATTGATGATGCTCATATCGGTGATATAAAGAAAATAGTGCCTGTGCAAGTGATTGAAAGTGAGAAAGGTCTGATCAGTGATATTCCAAGCTCGCAGAATGTCAACAGTGTCCCTCAGTTAAGTACATTGTTTTCTTTCAAAGGCATGACACCAGGTGTTGAGGAAAAGGCACGTGAACCTACATCACCAAAGCACCAGACTTTGCATGATGGAGCTCCAAGGATGCAATTCATGCACTACCAAGGCCAAGGAAACTGTACCATGTTGGATGACTACTCGTATCTGTCGAGTTCTGATCAAGATCATCAGGTTTCTTTTAATCTTTCTTCATCCTCCCCAGTCATCTCAACCACTGTCACTACCGAGAAGGATATGAAAGATCTGAGTGAAATGAAACCAGTCCCAACAGATCAAAGAAATGCCCACTTTGCTGTCATACCTCCAGTAGCATGCATGACTGGCTCAGTATCTCTTCAGATCAAGCATGGAATGGTACACTCTCAAGATTCTGGAGCAATTTGCAAATTAGATGGATCACTAAACACAAAAGGCTGTTCCGCTGAACAGATAGACAACCAAGAATGTTTACCTCTAACATGTGAGTTCAGTCCTAAAAGTGAGGCAGAATTAGACTCCTTGCCAGGTGATTTGCATCTATGTTCTATCCAAAAGTTTGGCTGCTTTGAGAATGTGGGTTTTGGTGGCACAGAGAATTTTCAAGACATCATTTCAACACCAGATACTCAAGTTCAAAATGATTGGTACATCAGTTCCGAACTCAGCAGTGACTACTTGTATGAGACAGTGGATTATCCACTAATTGATGAATGCTTATTTGCGTAGTCACTCTTCAAACATTTTCTTTAGAAGATGCACGCTACTCTTATATCCATATTTAGTGCCGACGCTGGAGCATATGCAATATGGCAACAGATTCTGATGGAGCACTTTGGAAGCTGATGTGACTTCAATATTTGCGGTAAGGATGTACTTTGAAAGGAATCATAATAATGTATGTTTGAGAATTATGTAAAGGATGTTAAGAAACATGCTGCTGCACTAATGTTTTCTTATTGCACAAACAGTGAATGTTACTTTTTCACTTCCGTACACACGAAAAGCCTTTAAACAAGTTAATCTTTAAATAATTTTTAGTATGAGGCTCGTTACTCGGTTATTGATTTAAACAGCAGAAATCAGTAAGTTTGGGATACTAAATCATGTGTATGAAGAAAAATAATAATAAGGAACCATTCGTGTAATTCTTAACAAGTCTTTCCGCAAGTCTGCATCATTCACCTTACAGCATATGTAGGATGACATTTAGACGAGGAAAATATGATGATCAGTGCCACATGTTTCCAGGAAAATATGATAATCCAAATGAACTGCAAGTGCATTGTGCTAGCAGGTATACTGCAGTTGAGGCAAATCACATCTTTAAAGGGCAAAACAAATTAAAGTCGGATTATCTGCCAAATGGAAATAAGAAAAACAATCAAACGTAGATGTGTATCATGACACAAACAAGTGGTTGTCAACTTGTATAAATGTGTAACATTTTCTGCAATTGTTCATGGCATTTTAAGTTACAGAGATTTTGTGAATGTTGTGTAGTTAGCGTGCTAGAAACTCCACGATCCAACAAACTCCACTGACAGTGTGGAGAACGTGAAACAAAGAATATGTTGCTTATTGGGAAGAATTCTTAAGCAATATGAAGCAAAAGCAAAACCGGTCACTGATCGTAACTATGTTAATCTCACCAAATCGATTTTGAAAGCCAGTTGCTCCTTACATATATATCCATATATATATATATATACATATATATATATGTATATATATATATATGTATATATATGTATGTATATATATGTATATATATATATATTTATAAATATATATATGTATATATATATATAAATGTATACATATAAATAA
>LVTN01000861.1:99657-128267 GCA_001649415.1 Musa itinerans | reverse complement strand
TGGCCGGTTCGGTACAAGATCGCGCTCGGCATCGCCGCCGGCCTCGAGTACCTCCACATGGTGCACTGGCCACAGATCATCCACAGGGACCTGAAGCCGGCGAACATACTGCTGGACTGCAACCTCAACGCCCGGATCGGCGACTTCGGGCTGGCGAAGGTGGTGCACGAGATGATAAGCGGGCCGGTGGCCTCCAACAATGTGGCCGGCACGCTGGGCTACATAGCGCCGGAGTACTATCAGACGATGACCTGCACCGCCAAGTGCGACATCTACAGCTTCGGGGTGATACTGGCGGTGCTCGTCACCGGCCGGTTCCCCAGCGACCAGTTCTTCCAGGCGACGGACGAGATGCGCATCGTGGGGTGGTTGAGGAACGTGCTGCGGTCGGCCGACCCGGCGGCGGCAATCGACGGGAGGTTGATGGGGCAAGGGTTCGAGGAGCAGATGCTGCTGGTGTTGAAGGTTGCTTACTTCTGCACATATGATGACCCCGCCGAGAGGCCGAACAGTAGGGACGTCAACTTAATGCTGTCACAGATCAAGCACTACTAAACTGCAACACTAGTGAGCAGCTTAAGAAGACAATGGCACACTATGCATTACTTCTCATTTGCAGAGAAACATTTCTGTGAAGAGTTGAATCTGATTGAGTCAGCACAAGAGTCTTCTTCTTGTTTTAAGAATACAATAGCACAACTTTCTGCACAATATCATGTGAAGAACACATTCCGGTGACTAAATCTTATGACAAATTATAAACATTCGAACCACATTTTAGCGAAATAGTCAACTCATTTGATCATTGAAAAGGTAGTCAAAGCAATTAAAACGGGTTCTTGTTGAATGGACAATGTCTGAGATTTCGATTGCCCACTCAATTTAGGCATGTACTATTTCTCTGTGGACTTGAAAGTGTATCATTGCAGATAACTTATAGAAGACAAGATTGATATGAAGACGATAGACTTTCTTGCAAGACTTGAATTATGTACCTTATAAAACAAATAAACAAAATTAAGAAGTTATACTCCTTAACATTACATAAAAGGAATGCATCATAATATTTGCTCTTTATCTTTTTGTTATTATATAATTCATAGATAGGTTCTCACAAGATTATATCATTGTCTTATCTTCTTTTATTACTTATAGGGTTTATTACTTTTATATATATATATATATATGTGTGTGTGTGTGTGACTTCTCAATTGTGGACTTCTACTTTTTGCGGGCTTGATATCAGGAACTTTGACATGCTTACTAAGATGGTCAAATTCTCTTCCTGGGTAATTACTTTTTCTTTCTTGTAATTACTCTCTTTCCAGATTTAGCAGTTTTCCCTAGGTCAGTTCTTATTACATCATAATATTTGCTCTTTATCTTTTTGTTATTATATAATTCATAGATAGGTTCTCACAAGATTATATCATTGTCTTATCTTCTTTTATTACTTATAGGGTTTATTACTTTTATATATATATATATATATGTGTGTGTGTGTGTGACTTCTCAATTGTGGACTTCTACTTTTTGCGGGCTTGATATCAGGAACTTTGACATGCTTACTAAGATGGTCAAATTCTCTTCCTGGGTAATTACTTTTTCTTTCTTGTAATTACTCTCTTTCCAGATTTAGCAGTTTTCCCTAGGTCAGTTCTTATTATGCTTACACTATTTCTTTCCCATATGATGGAAATGCCAGTTGTAGAAGTTCATAAACATGGTGTTTGGCTTCTAGCAAACAGTGTAAGAAATAGCTAGTTGAGAGACAATATTGGTCTTGCTTCATAGTTTCTTAGGGCAGATTGTGTACTCATGCTTTGACTTGCTCAAATTGTTTTGAAAATTAAAGACGATTGCATATTAAATTGCTGTTGAATTTGTATTTTTTATGAAGTGCACCTAGTAACAAGCAGTCTAATAAATGCAAGTACTATGCAAGTCTATTAAAAATTCACAAATAATCACTAGATTATTTCAAAGAATGAAACAGAACAAATTGGGCTTCATTCAATTATTAACATCAATTATGCAGTTCAGGAAGCCTTCCACTTTTCTTTTCCAAATATTTTATAAACTTGTCATGTAGAATATCAGAGAAACTGGCAATTTTAAGTGGAACCATATGACCAAATTTTCTTGAAGATGGTTAAATAGTCAGATTTAAATGAAATTGGGCCTTTGTGATTGGGCTTTTGGTGTAGAAGACATGATCATTAGAAAAGCAATTTTAATAATCAACCAAAAGAACAAGGTACTTTTTTTGTTAAATATTGCAGGTTCTTTTAGTTTGTAGTTGTTTTTGAGATGAAGATGTGCTGTTCTATGTCAAACTTTGCCTTGATGTTCGAACTTTTCCAAACTCCGCTAGGGATTCTGTGAACTTGCTAGTTGAGAAGTTCTAGCAATTAGTGTATTATTGTAAATTTCTTTTAGATAGACTGTGCCAAATTAATTCACATGTTATTTTGATCAATTTGTACATGAAATTTGTAATATACATGCAATTTTCTTATCAAATCTAACAATGTGTAAAGATAAGCATCTTTTCCAACTTCCAGGTTGATCACTACATCCATAGAATCCTCACGGAGGAAGATGCCAAAGCTCAATATATCAATGAATTATGGAATGCTTCATCTGAAGCTGGAGAAAAGCTATACAAAAGTGGTGACATTTTGGAGTCTCAAATTGCAGATATTGATGTATATCTTTTGAGGAAGGTAAAGATATAGCAATGGCATGACAGTGCAATAACAAGACTAGTTCTTATATAGTTCTATTTCAGGTTGGATTGTTTCCAGATGTTATTGAGCGGAAGGTTTAACATCACTTGGAGAGAAGGGGCCAAGAAAATATGATTGTCGCTTCATTTATCAAGCTCTCTGGATTTCAGTTTTGCTAAACTACATTTATGATATTTACCTTGTGATGATGTAACAGGTTTCTGCCATGATCACAGGAGAATTTTACACGAAGAATCATTTCCCAGGATATGGCCGTCCTTTTGCATTCGATGCATAGCTTTTGTTAAAGTTTGTATAAGTTTAGCTAAATAAGAAACACAAAGTCTTCAGTGATCACTCATGCCTATCACTGATGTGATGCTTCGTTCTAGGGTTGGGCATAAGCTTGAAGCCAAAGATGCAGCTCGGGGGTCTCTGAAATCACCATGGTGGACATTAGGTTTTAAATACCAAGTAAGTTAGCTACAGATACACTGACTATTGCATTAAGAAGAGATTCCTTGTTTGTGCCTTCTGCTAGAAAAAAGAAAGAAAAACATACATGCGTCTGCTCAGGAAGTCGATGAGATTGCAGAATTGAAGGATGAACAGATAGAGGACATCAAGGAAAAAGTGACAGAAGAGGGTAGACAGGAGGATCTTAAGAAGGATAAAGCACCAGAACAGGTGGGTCATCTTTGTTTCTCATGTTATCCATAAGAAATCCCATGAGACAATGGCAATTTTTATATGGATTTTTATCCCTTTTCCTTTCAATATGTAGATAGCATTGGATGAAGCTGCATTTTTGTTGGATTTGGCCTCAATTGATGGGACCTGGGATGAAGTTGTAGAAGACCATGTTATTGAATGTTATGTGGAAGCTGGACTTTGTGATATTGCAAAGTTTATCCTCTACAGTGATAGTGCAAATTTGTTGATACAATTTTATGTGATGTTAGAAATGTATTATTATGTGCTGTAGCTACTTTTCAGTGGGCATAGAGAAAGACAACATGAAAAGGCTTTGTATCTCATCAGATGTTTATTTTTTTTTTGTTCTTTGGCGATATTGACTCTAGCTCATCATCTAATCTAAATTTGGTGTGGAGATATCGTGTCGCTTGGATTATCACAATAACTCGGACCCTTCTCTCAAGTACTGAAATGAATCTCGAGATTGTCCAAGCTACTGCAGATCATATCATTAGTTTTATGGAAGGAATGATGAAGAAAACTCTAACATAGAAGTAGAATCCTCAAGCCTCCTACAACCCCATTGGTGAGGTGAACCTTATACGATCGTCCATTCTCTTTCTGAAGGAGATATAAAAAATTGAATGTGCGTCGAGGATATTCGTTCAAGAGTTTCCTTTGACCTTCTTTTTTGCCTCAGCAAAGGAAAAGACATGATAGCCACCAGCATTCCCTTCATCAAAGGAGGACATGGCATCGAAGTGGACGCGCTTCCTCTATCACCTCTCGTACAAGTTTCAGTCATGTCCTATTCGAGAAGCATGGCTTCGATAACATCCTCGATGAAGAGAATGCTCGTAGCCACCATGATTTTTTCCTTAGGTAATGTCTCTTTGGGAAGTTATTTTTCGGAAGAGAGAGAGGCTGTTGGTGACGACGACGATAACAACAACATATGATGGGAACGGGTGAATCATAAATTCTCACTATTAGGGATGAAAAAGCGAGTCCATAGACGATGTGGGATTGTTAGTGTTTCAATGTGGTAAATGAGGTGCTTTGACGATGGACTCCAAGCAGAAAGAAGAAGAAGAAGAAGAAAAGAAGAAATCATCGCATCAGTATCTTGAATGAGACTTGTGGGATTGTTTCTGTTTTATTTATATTCAAAAAGATGAAAACTATCATCACACTGAGAAATTGACTAACTTGCCAGAAAGTTCAATCCTGCTACTCTTAAGTGATACCAAGCAAGCAAAGAGGCTGATATCAATATTGATACTGAGCTGGTGAAAGAAAGATCAAAGAGAGAAATAGCACAGAGATGGATGGAACCAAGCTGGAAAGGCCATTTCTTTTCTTTTTTCCTTGGTTGGGTCCATCTTCTGTGGCACAAGAGAGTGCTAGCTAGCACCAAGAAAAGGGCTTCAACCTGCCTCTTGAGACAGGAAGGACATCGATCAACTAGATAAAGGACGGAGTAATGTCGACAGATTGGATGAATTTTTCACCTCTTTGCAAAATTCATACGTGTGCTTTGATTGAGGTTGTTGTGTACTTTTTTCCTTTTTTTTTAATGTTTATCAACATGCAATCTGTCTCTGGATGTTTATATGGATTAAATGGATGTTGAAAGTAAAGCTTAGTTGATGAATATAATTTTATTTTCTTCTGACGATAATTACCGATTTTTATAGTATGGAATTAGTGGAATTTGCTCATGATGTTTTCTTTTGTAGCAACCACAGATAAAAAAAAAAGTATTTTTCTTATTGTGAGAAATGAAGTTAGTCCCTCTAAATTGCAATCAATTTATTTCATGAGAATGAGCTTTTTAGGATGATGACATGACACCACCGGCTGGCTATTTTAGCTACATCTAATTGACAAGTAACTCTATTGATGTCGAGCCACATTTGATAGTTCCTCATCTTCCATTCCGCTGCCACCCATTGGCACCTTGGTTGGTTGTCTACTTCAATGGCACTAGTATGGTTGGTTGTCTACTATGTTTATGTACCATTTTAGGTTCATGCATTCTCATGTCATTTTATTTTCTGAATCGATTTAAATAAATTTTGGATATACATATTTATTCAATATTCATGCATATTATTTTAGATAATATCTACTTTGTTCTTGAATAAAGTAGATAATAAGTCTAGTTCATGCATATCAATTTATACCCAAAATAATGTGCATGAACTGGTAAATACTCCTCATATTATTTATTTTATTCATAAATATTATTTTAAATATAAATTTAAAGTTTTGGCTTATCGTCTTGTTGAGAAATCTAGGGGTGACATCACATGTGCAGTGGAAGAATAGAAAACAAAATCCCCAATATTTTTCAATAATGTGTTCGTCATCGTACGAAGATTGGTGCGTAAAATCCGTGACAAAGAAAACCACGTGTGAGATAGTTATGTTATCTAGGGAGATCGTATATCCCTGAATCCCTACTGATCTGTAGGAGTAGATGAAGGAGGTCAAGCATCATTCTCTTTAGTGATAATCCACACAGCATAGTTGCAATGATGCTCCTCAAATCTCCATACATTCTATATCGGAAACTAATTCTTTCTTAATCCATCTCCTCTGCTCTTAATTCAACACACCTAAAACTTAAATACTTTTAAAAAATTTTATCCATCCTAATTAACTAGAGTATGACTTAATCAGTCTTTTAGTATTGCTAAAATTTTACTTTATATGTTTGGTATATTTTTATCTTAGTCTTTTTATTTAAAACCCTAGTTTCTAAGTTGTTTGGATGGTCAAAGGTCAATGCTAGCTAGACTCTAATTAGTCAAAATCATTATCGTCAACATAATACACATAACATGTAATTTTATCTCGAGTATGCTTTGAAATAAAAGCATAGTCAGCATAGTCAATTAGTTAGCCTGTTATAAAAATTTGGGACTGGCCTTATCTTATTATTATATCTAAATTAATTGGCATAAAGAATCGTCATTATATCTAAGGATCTAAGTTACCAGAAAATGAGCAATCCTGTTGATCCTTAGAATGGTTCATGCAGTTTCATCTTGATTGGTCATGATTCTTGTGCCACTGAAACATAAGTACGATAAAAATTTATTGTAATTCTTTTACACGCCACTCCAACCATAAGTTATTTCATAAATTACCTCGTAAAATTATAATCATGCATGAATACCATTGAAACTACGTACAAACCATTATGAATAAAGTTTATATATACCCTTCCAAAATTTTAACCATCACGCGCTAGCATGTGTATATAATTCATGAAACTGGCACTCTTGATTCTTCCATTGCAACAATGGTCGAGAATGCCCAATAGCTCCCTACAACATTGAAATGCTGAGATTTCATTTATTAGGATCGAACACACCACCTCAAAGAAGATCTTTCGAGCTCACCACCACAAATAAGATGTTTGGTGGTGAAGGATTTACCACGATGAATTTGGTCGGTAGCATCTTGGACTGGGCTTCTTGCCAAATGTGACGTAAAGGGTTACTGTGCCCAGGGGGTAGATGAAGTCCCATATGAATCCTGACAACGAAGATGTCATTGGCGAAAGGTCACTTGTGGCTAACTCTAGCTTCTAGAAAGCGCCAAAGTAGAGAACGTTTGTGGAATTGTCGGTGGCATTGGCCATCCGAACAAACATTACCAAGTATCATTATTGGTGGGATCTAGGTGGCTCATGTCTTCTTCTTCGAAGACGATCCTAAGCCCTTCTTCGATCCTTATAGGCCTTTCTGAGGAGGCCCGAATGTAGGCTTTCCACCTGAGGAGCTATTGCCTCTAGAAGCGTGCCTCCCAAAGATGACGTCAATTTGCTTTCTCGTGGGTCCTTGGAGGTGGGGCGAATGCTCTCAAGGCTGGCCTAGGTGATCCTTCATGATGAGTTCCTTGATTTGGTATCTCATATCTTGGCACTCTTCTGTATCGCGTCTGTAATCTCGATGAAAACGATAGTATTTTGATTTATCCTTATGCTCCGCAGATCCTCTCATGGGTCTGGATTCCCCTTCTCCTTTATTTGGAGAAAAATCTCCATCCTAGTCATATTATAAGGAGTAGTCCCGTTCTCTCTCGTCGATCTTCTATTCGGGAATGTCTTCTCCGAGGTGACTTTGACCAAGACCTGAGGTTCGTGGCATGCCCTCCTATTGGCCTCTTCTCGGTGTCTTAAGACTATGGCTTCGACTGATTTGTACTGGTTAGCCCTTTGGAGCATCTCTATGATGGTTTTGGGAGGTCTCTTGACCAAAGACCAGAAAAAATGGGCAGGCCTCAAGCTCATCATATAGGCTTGGATTATTAGTGAGGAATGGACATCCTGAATCCCTCGGATCTCATTGGTGAACTGAACAACAAAGCTGGACAAGGGAACATCTTCCCTTTATCTTAGCCTAAGCAGGACAACGACCAAGGGCTTTGGTCGCACGTTGTGAGAAAGTGGAGCTCCAACTCTTTAGCGAGCTATGAAAAATGAAGAAATTGAAAAGGGGCTTAAAGCGATTGTACCATTTTAGCGCTGACCCCCTTAGTGTCATTGGGAATGCCCGGCACATTAGAGTGTCCGAAGTGCCGAACAGAGATATTTGGGATGGGAATGCAATGCTATACTCTACGAGGTTGAAGTTGTCATCAAAGGTTTCTAGACTAGGGAGGCGGAAGTTGGTTGGGATGGACTCCTCCTAGATACTTTGAATAAAGGGGGAAATGTGAGGTGTATCGGGTTCGCCACGGGGGTGTCGAAATTCCGATTGAACCTCATCTAGCCTTCGGTTCATATCTTGGAGCTACACCTTCATCAAGTGTTCCCCGGAATAGGTAAGCTAGGTCTTAGACTCTGGCAAGGTTTGGGTGTCGATTGGCGGAGTGCTACGTTCCGCCGTTGGAGGCTGTGGCAGTGCATTGGCTATCCCTCCCGAACAAGGAGGTTCTTGGAAGGTGAGGAGTGGATTCTCCGATTGAGCTTCAGATAGAGAATGTGTAGCCAACGATTGGAGGGTGGGCTATTGCATCAAAATTGCCAACTACATCAACTGGGGGAGGAGTGGGGCAATGACCATCATGTTAGTGAGGGTCTAGACCTGTTGGGTAAGGCCAAGGAACACCTTTGGGGGGATGAGCAAGCAAAGTCCTGGATCATTGAGTAGGCGCCAATAGAACCTTAGTGTTTGGACTGAGGCAGAGGCATCGTTATGTTGTAAGGGAGGCACCTCTACCTCACCCAAAGTTGATAAGGATTGAGATGATAAAGATTGAGAAGACATTTTGCAAGGATTTTGAGTTGTTGAAGCAACTTCATCAACAAATCTGTAAATGTTGGCAACACAATATGAAGCAAAAGAAATTGATAAGTAGAAGTATCATCTACTCATGCAATAAGAAAAGGACATGCAATAATAGGTAATCTACTAACACCATTAGAGGATATATATATATATATATATCTGGATATTGATAAGTTAGTGAACTTAAAAAGAATTGATCTTGGTCTTAAGTTAAGATTGTTCCTTTACAATCTAGACAATCACGATTTGAAATAGGAAGAGAGTGTTTATCGAAATATTATGCATTAAATACGAAAATACTATCTACTATCTTTTGGATTATAAAGTGAAATTGTTTTATTATTTTTATTTTCTAAGGATTGATCAAATTACTCCAAGTGAAAAGAACGGATTTATGTAAAAAAAAAAAAACCCAAAAGGGGAAGTTAAGATTGTTCCTTTACAATCTAGACAATCACGATTTGAAATAGGAAGAGAGTGTTTATCGAAATATTATGCATTAAATACGAAAATACTATCTACTATCTTTTGGATTATAAAGTGAAATTGTTTTATTATTTTTATTTTCTAAGGATTGATCAAATTACTCCAAGTGAAAAGAACGGATTTATGTAAAAAAAAAAAAATCCATAAGGGGGACAAGATTATGTCTATCTTTATTTCTTATGTCGGTAGAGCAGCATACATATCAATTCAACAATCATTGTTATCATATCTATGCCATTTGTTTTTCTCTTTTTTGAGTGTTAATTTTTAATTAAAAAAAAAATGATATTTGACCAATTGTGACAAGAAGATAGACAAACAGACGGATAGATATATCAATCAATAGATAAAATAATGCCAGTTCTTTCACCATTCCATCACATATCCATCCTTTCCTCGGTGCTTGATTGAAGATTACTAGTGTGTGAAAGATTTGGAAGAATCCACATCGCCATCACCTTCAAATCATGGTCATGGGGAAATCTAAAATTATCCTCAATATATTCTGTGATTACGTATGATGAAGCTAAGCATGGAAATTGTGGTGTGTCACAACATATCATTTCTTGTTTTACTTATGCTCGCCGCCTTCGTGTCAACTTCCACAGTGAGTTTGGCACTCTTATGGCAAGCATCAACTGAGACTTCCATGCGGAGAAGGAATTACTTTGTCCCAAGATGTTGGTGGGAACAATAATAATAGCACATCAAAGATTATATTAGGTAGGTTGTGACATCTCCATTCACTTAGAAGTTGCTTCATTGGGTTGTGACTCATACCGACATCCAATTCAAAGCAGTACTGGTTGTGATTCATATTGGTTATGAATAATAAACATGTCATTGATCGCACAACAGAAATCATGAGAGTGAAGTGTGTGTGTGGATGTGGGAGAAATGCTCGGACGAAAGAGGAATGATGCGATTTGGCAAGATGATGAGGAATTCAATTGGACTTTCTTCTAGCTAAGTTCATCCAGCCAACCCACTCAAATATCTTTGCAAACTTTTTCCATCCTCCATGGAAAATCAGAGGTAGGTAAGAAAATTTTCACCAGGCGTAGTGAATCGGTCATGATCAAAAGGTAACAAAGAGTTCAAGAATGTGTGTTTAATTAAGAAATTTCAAGTGTAAGTGCGTACATGAAAAATATTCTCTTTTATGTAATCCGAGAAAGATGCAAACTATTAGCAAAGAATATTATCTTTTGGATGTCAAGTTGACTAAGCGTATTAAGATGATATCATATCATCATCATATTGAGCATACTAAGATGATATCACATCATCGCTAACTAAGTGGACCCACCCTCATGATTAATTGGTAAACATGTGTCGAGTCTTAGATGTTATATATCTAGTTTTGATTAATTATCAAATCTAATCGTATCATAACTAAATCTCTCGATATTTGTCTCATATAGATAATGAGAATGAAGTGTGGAAGAACTCAAACTCACATTTGGTTCCATGGCCCAAGCAATCACCATCTGTATAATACATTACGAAGGATCCAAAAGTCTCGTCAAAGTTGAATGACAAACAACTCATTTTCCTATTTATAAGACTATGATTTGATAGGTTGATTTAGAAAAAAAAAAGGAATATTATATACATTGTACATCAAATTGAGAGACAAGTTTGTCAAACCCTTTGAGTAGTTGAACGATTTTTATGGACTTGCAATTGTTTTTTTTAGTTGATCATAGTTCTTCGTGGTATCATTAAGTGTTTGATGAATTGTTTGAATCATTATGTTTATATGAGATGTGAAGAATTGTTCGTCACTCCCTCTCAAGCTATCAAGCTCTTTTTTTCACAAAGTCATTTATGGATCATAGAAGTTTACTTTTCGATTAATCTTTTAGGGTGGAAATCACATGACTTAAGCAAATTAATAGATCTTTTTCATTCGTTCATTTATGCTTGTACATTAGTTAATATATAATATATTATATATTATGACTTGATGTGATAATTATCAATATTAACTTGATAAACCTAGAAAAATATGATATAAAATACTTTGATTCAAATTCACTTATTTTCATCAAGTTATTATGACTTAATCTAAGGTTTTTTATGTCCATTTTCAACATCAAATTTATCGAAAAGAGAACCATGAAACTATAAGTTGCATTAATAAGAGCCGAAAAAAAATATTTTACCAAATTCATTGTACGTATGGGTATACCTAATGTTTAGATGATCTACCAAGTCTCGTATTTATCCTATCTGAGACAGTAACAACAAGCATGACATCTGCCTACCCACATGGAGAAACTAAGATCTTTTAATCCCATTAATGCTACCAAAGCAATCATTATATTAAAGCTAGGTTAGATTTGATTAAAATAATTGTACAGAAAAATAGAAGCAAAACATTTGGCATGTCAAAATATTCTTGACCCACAACCTTCCCTCATAATTAACCTGACAGATTATAAACAATTAAATCCTGTTGTTTTTTTTATCAGCTTAAATACTTGGATTCTTTATATGCTTGCTATTACTGATGGATGACCCAAGAAGTGGATAGAGATATGAGAAGGCTTCAATTAAAGTTGCAGAGTATTTTCCCATGGGCTTCAAGACGTTGGGCTCAAAAGAAGCTGCAGATGATGGTAGGATCTCTTTTTGAGACTTCAAGAGGCAAACTTTATCCAGCCTACTTAGAATAGATAGTAAGATTAATAATAATAATAATGATAATAATAATAATAATAATAATAATAATAATAATAATAATAATAATAAATAATAATAGTGCAAAAGATGAAACGTCGATGATGAACATGTAATGATCAACCGGTAAAGGTTATAGATTTTTAACTCCTTAATTGTTTTCTTTTTACGGTTTTGTGAATCAAACCTTTTTTATTTTAATTTGTTCAACTTTTTGTTTCATATGGTGTGATTCATCTTCAATCAATTGAATCAATCAAATTTGTATTCTGATTCAATTAATTTGCATGAAATTGGCCACATAATATCTTAGCTAGGATGATAATGAACGTTTATATGATCTTTTTGTTTCAAGGATGATATAAATCATTATGGTCTTGCTCGACGTGTTTTGGTATGATGATGATGTATCCGATTTAGTTTTCTCGTGTTGAAGACTCAAATTCTTATTATGAAATTCAATGGAGATGTCGGTTAGTTTAGTTGATAAATATACATTTTGATTATTAATATTATTCAAAAATTATATTTATCATGAAGAAACCTAAAGAGTTCGTGTCATTTCTCTCTTTTAACTTGGATGATAGAACTATAAAGGACCTCGACCAAGAAAGTTTTGTTGGAAATTCCATGATCTTATTCTCATGTAATTTCATGATCATTGGAATGCTCAGCTCTTTGTAGGTGATGATGAAACTTCAAATCATTACATATTTTAAACGTTTGTCTCTTCATGATTAATCCTTGATCCTTTTGTTTTCCTTCTAATCAAGTACACATCATGTTCAAATAAGCTCAAGCTTTGAGAAAATAGAGGGGCTCAAGTTCATATGCATTCTATGGGCTATTTATATGACCTAAATTGGATTTAAGATAAAGTTGGAAAATCTATATATCGAGTTGTTGTGGTATTGTGCTTTGGTAAATATCACAATAATATTTATGAAACAATTTAATTACTGATCTCCTCATCCTTGAAAACATAGAGTTGTTGTGGTGATGCTCTTTGGTAACTAATACAATAATATTTATCAAGCAATTTAATAACTTGTTATTAAGAATAGAAAAGAAGTTTAATCAAATTATATTAGATGAGTTGAAATTATATTACTCGCGATTAACATATATTACGTTAGACACAAAAATTTAAAATACAAATTAAACTATGACAGTTGATTTTTTTTTAAATTCTAAGTAATATATTATTAGTCCTCTTTTTACTCTTCATTTTATGAATATTTTGCTAATATAAATAAACTAACAAAATTGGGAATTCCTCTGCACATTTTACACACACTACTCCACAATTAAGTATTTAGCTATAGACTAAAGCATCTATTTTCTCATGTTTGCAGGTTAATGCAATGTATGAGGACATGATGCAACAGTTGACGGTGTCCAGCATTGAACAACTTGCACGGCAACAAGTTGATGGAATCGTTCGCCAAAGGGAATCTGGATATGTGGAATCAACAGTTCCCTCTTCTTCTTGCAAGCACACGATTCATGCTCAAGAAGGTGGGTGCGGATCCATTTTGTTCCAACACAACTCGGATTAGTGGCGGCCAGGATCGGACCGTCAAGATCTGGGATACAGAATCTGGGACACTAAGCTCCACTCTTCATGGTTGCCTCGGGTCGTTACTCGATCTTGCTATCATACATGACAACAGATTTATCATTGCTGCTAGCAGTTCAAACAACCTATATGTATGGGAGACTAGCTCTGGTCGGGTACGACATACACTCACTAGCCACACTGACAAAGTATGTGCTGTTAATGCAACCAAAGTTTCCAGCCGCAATTTAGTGAGCGCTGCTTACGATCATACCATGAAGGTCTGGGATCTGGTGAAAGTCTATTGCACCAATACCATTATCTTCCAGAGCAACTGCAACTCGCTTTCTTACAGCATGGATGACTTACCTTCTGCTCCGGACATGTAGAGGGTAACCTTCAGATCTGGGATTGCAGCATGGGAAAAGTTGTGAGTGAAGTAGCTGCTCATTCGCAGGCAGTCACGTCGATCTACGAATCCCAAAGCGGGAACTTGTTGCTGACAAGTGGAAGCGACAATTTGCATAACCTATTTGACTTGAGAACACTCGAAATTTGTGGGACGTTCAGGGCCAGTGGCGAACCAACCTGTATCAGTAGCAATCGAAGCAAGCGGTCAGGACTTCCAGTTCTACTCCGAGGTATGCACAACTCTCATCCATGCTTCTCTTTTGATGTAAACAGGTTTTGAAGACTACACTTTTCTGCTGCTTTGGCTTAGGGTGTCTTCACAGGGAGCTGTGGAACAGAGTTGGATCATGGAGTGGCCATCGTAGGCTATGGGACATCTAAGGATGGGATGAAGTACTGGATAGTGAAGAACTCATGGGGACCAGAGTGGGGCGAAGAGGGCTACGTGAGGATGCAGCGTGGGATCTCGGTCAGCGAGGGGCTGTGTGGTATCGCCATGGAAGCTTCTTATCCTCTTAAGACATCTCCAAATCCAGTGCAGAAGAAGCTGCATCTTTGATGAGGGCTGAAAGCTGTTTGCTGCTGCCAAAAGAAGATTAAGTAGCTGCTTTGATCATTCACCTTTATGCAGAACTTTCGAAGGCTTTACACTGTATTCTTTAATGCTACAACCACTTATCATGTTGCAGGATACCACATTACGATATGAAATACGATAAGAATATGAAATAAAATATAAATCTAGTTGTACTCAATCATGTCACTGTATTCAATAAGCTCTAACCTTTTAGATGATGAATTGAATATTCCATATTCAATTATTTTTTTAATATATCACAAAATTCTTTTAGCGATATTTAAATGAGATATCTTACGAACTTCCATATATCTATTTATTAAACCAACTCCAAATAGTATATTAGGTCGAGTGCATGTCAAATACCTTAAACATCTAACTAGACTTTTATAATAAGTTGGATTAATGTATTTACCTTCACCTTCCTTGGTCAACTTGGTGCCATATTTAACAAGTGTATTTGTAGGATGATAATCTTCCATAGAAAACTTCTTTAAAACCTCCTTTGCATAATTTTCTTGTGATATAATAATTCCTCCATTATCTTGTATAACTTCAATACCGAGAAAATAAGTCATTAAGCTCAAGTCGGTCATCTCAAACTCCTTTTTCATAAAGTACTTAAAGTCTTTAATTATGGAGCTATTATTTTCTGTAAATATTAAATCATATACATACGAGCATACAAATAAGATATCTCTATTAGAGTTAAATTTCGTATAGAGAGCATGTTCATGTGGACATTTAGAAAAATCATTTTGTATAAAATAAATATCTATTCGAGAATTCTATGCTCGTGGGGCTTGTTTAAGCTTATAAAGAGCTCTTTTAACTTGTATACTTTGTCTTCTTGAATAATTAAACCAGTGGTTGTTGAATATATACCTCTTCTTCAATAAATTTATTAAGAATTACTGATTTGACATCCATTTATAAAATTTTTTATTTCATTTGAGCTGCTAGAGAGATAAGTAATTTTACTGTCTCTAGTTAAGTAACTAGTACAAATACTTCTTCATAGTCAATCTCATATTGTTATTTGTATCCCTTTGCAACCAATCTAACCTTGTATTTCTCTACCTCTCCTTTTGTATTTCTTTTTATTTTGAAGATCCACTTAACACCGATAGCTTGGTGGTCTTCTAGAAGTGTAATAAGCTCCAATGTATTATTTTTGTTAATGGCATGAATCTCTTCATTTATAGCTTGTCGTCATTTTTCATCTCTATAAGCTTCTTCGAAGGTTAATGGATTATATCATGTAAAAAGATAAAATAAAGAAAGTTCATTATTGTTAGTATCAATCCTTTTAGTCACATCTTATAGCTCCTGAATTGGTCTTGTCCTTCTTATAATTGGACTTCTTGAATCACGTGACCTAGTGATCTAGGTGATGATTCCGGCAAAGCCACTTCGATGCTTGCTTGTATTATATCATCTTCTTCTGAAGCTATAGCTTTCTTATGTTGCTCATTACTTTTCCAGTTCCAAATCTGTTGTTCATCAAACTCAACATCTCTTGACATCACAACTTTATTTGTGATAGGATTGTAAAGTTTGTAACCACTAGAATTCTCTGGATAACCTAACAAAATACATTTCTAACTTTTGTCCTCTAATTTTATTCTCCGTTTTTTTTGTATCTTGGCAAATGCAATACTTCCAAAAATTCTCAAATGATCAACTCTTGGTTTCTGTAAGCTCCATGTTTCTTCTGGTGTAATATTACCAATTCATTTTGTTGGAAACCTGTTAAGCAAATAAACTACATAAGCAACAATATTTCCCTAAAATTCTTTAGAAAATTTTCTTTCCTTCAACATGCATCAGACCATATTAAGGATAGTCATATTTTTTTCTTTCTAAGACACCATTTTGTTGAGGTGTGTATGATATGATGAATTGATTTAGAATTTCATTATTTCTATAAAAACTTTCAAATTCATTTGATATATATTCATCACCCCTATATATTCTTAAACATTTAATCTTACAACAACTTTTTCTTTCAAACAAATCCTTAAATTCTTTAAATTTGCTTATAACTTTTTTCTTTTTTTTTAACATGTAAACCCAAGTTTTGCCACTATGATCATCAGTGAAGGTAAGAAAATACCTGCTTTCTCCAAGTGATACTGGATTGATAGGGCTACAAACATATGAGTGCACTAGATCAAGTCGATGTCATACTCTTTTTATTCTTCTGACTTTGAAAGGCTTTCTTTCTTACTTAACCATGACACATACTTCACATAATTTTGATGGGCGATCAATTCTTGACATTCCTGTCACCATATTATACTTCTCTAGAAGTTTCAAAGCCTCAAAATTTAAGTGAGTATATCTAAGATGCCATAGTGTAGAAATATCCTAAATATTAGTTTTAAAATAATTTGATTGATAAAAAATATATAAATGTAGAGGAAATATTCTATTCTTTGCCATTTTCAGATGTGATATCAATGTTTTATTCTTGTCACGAATTGAGAGAGCCATATCTTTCATCTCAATATCATAACCTTTTTCAAGTAATTGTCCGAAGAATATTATTTTTCATATCAGGAACATAATAAATATCTGAAATGTATAATTCTTTACCATTATTAAGTTAAAGGAGAATTTTACATTTGCCTCTTACTGGTCTTTGAAACAAATCACCAAATGTAATGTTCTCGGAATAACTTGATGCCACATATGTGATTTAAGGCTCTTGTATCTAGATACTATGTCATACTGATCCACTTTCAAATTATCATTACTCATTAGCAAAACTTGATTTTTATTCTTTTCTTCTTCAACAAAATTTGCCTTATCATCTTGATTGTTAGGATTATAATAATATTCATAGGAGTAATGTCCATACCTTTTGCAAACATAGCATTGTATTTCAGACCTTTTCTAATTTCTACTACGTCCATGGCCTTAGCCACATCCTTGGCTATAACCTCGGCCTCTTTGGCTAGAATTTTCTCCACCACCTTCATTATTTGGAGATTCTTAATTAGTCTAATTTCTGTCTTCTATTCCTCTTTGTCCACGTCCTCTTCCTCTTTGAGAATTTGATTATCTTTATTTTCAAGAGTAAGCTTAGTTTGTAGTGCTTGCTCTATAGTTTTGTCTTCTCCTCTTTTTATAATCCTTTGTTCATGAACTTGAAGGGAACCTATAAGTTCTTCTAAAGATATTTTTTTCAAATCCTTAGATTCTTCAATCACAACAACAATAAAATCAAAATTTGGATCTAAAGATCTCAGTAATTTTTTCTATTACTCTTTGATCACTTATTTGTTCACCATTTCGTCTCATTTGATGAATAATATAAATGATTTTTGAGAAATAATCAGAAATAGTTTCAGAAGTACTTTGTTGTAATTTTTCAAACTCGGCTCGTAAAACTTGTAGACATAGTTTCTTTACCTTATCAACACCACCGAATGCTTTTTTAAGTATTTCCTAAGTCTCCTTTGAAGTATTTGCTGAAGCGATGATCTCGAACATTATATAATCAAACCCTTGGTAGATCGTGAGCAAAGTCTTTTTCTCTTTCTTCCTTCTTTCTTTGAGTTATTTTCTTCCTTCTGCATTCATTGCTCCTTTTTTTACTGGACTTGGTTCAACAAATCCATCTTTTACAAACTCTCATACATCTTGGGAGCATAGAAGAACCTTCATTTGGATGCATCATGTCATAATTTTCTTTTGTTTGGGGATTTAGAGTTGGATGGTACTTGAGGAAGAGGCCATAGCTTAACCTATGCTTTGATACCAAATATTGATCTTGATAGGAAGAAAGGATAGAGTTATCAAACAGAGGAAGAGTATGATAAGTTTCAATCTTCTATATTTCTCCTAAGAAAACCCTTTACAATTTCAGAAACTCCATCTATTTCATAACCGAGGTTTATATAGTCCCCAAAGATACATTACATTAATTATATTTAAAATGAATAATTCTCTTTTAGGAAATTCTTTCAAGAATCAATAACTAATTTGACTTATTCTTTCATAGATATTTAATCTATTTTTTTTAATTTTTTTTATAAAATTAATCTGACACCTTTTGTAATTAAATCAAATATTTAAGTTATGAATTAAATTTTTTTCTTACTTATCATTGTAATTTAGGAAATCTTAACCTATTTCCTTATTTGCTATTATGAATTAGGAAATAACTATTAAGCATTCCAAATAGGGTGATATCATATTTGTTAGTATATTAAATAGAAATAATTTATATTAAATAAATATAAAAATTAAAATAAATTTCCTTTAATGGAGGCTCACCTCCTCCTATTTAAGGGGAGGGATTTCTTTCCTTTGTTTCTCACCTAGCCAAGCCCAATAGTAGGAGGAACGAGGAGTTACACCCTATTGACGAGAGGTAGGTTTTCCTACCTTTCTTAAAAATAAAAGTTTAGTTTTTATTTTGATTCTTTAAATGTTGGAAGATTTATAGTTTGAAAATATTTATCAATTCTTTAAATGTCAAAATTTTATTGTTGCCTTAAAATATGTTGAAGTTTTTATAATGTTCTTTGATCCCTGCTTAAGATTTTTATTTTTAGATTTAAACATGTTAAAAATTTACATGTTTTATGTATTAAATACATGATATTTCTTGGCATTACAACTTATTTTTAATCTTATCTATATTAGACTTTTTGTTAGATTAAAATATGTTATCTAAAATTTTGATATTCTTTGATCTAAAATTTAAAATGTGTTATTATGAATGATTTAAAATTTATTTGACTAAAATATGTTAAAATTATATATGTGTTGAAAGTATGATTTCTATTTGAATTTAGAATGTTATGTCCTTATATTAAAGCTTATCCTCCAATCTATCTTTTAATGTATTATTATGTTTTTGTTTATATAATTGTTAGTGAATATATGTTGTGGTATGAAATTGGATATGAATTGGATTGAAATTGCTCACAAGTCAGGCCCAACTCATAGCTCAGGCCATAGCCCACTAGCTAGGCTTAGTTAGTAGACCAGGCCCAGCCCATAGGCCAGGCCCAACCCACGGGTCAAGCCTTGGCCCGTAGGCTAACCCAGCCAAACCATTATGGGCGGTCACATGTGATGCACATGACCAGTCCATGGGCCAAGGCTGGGCCAACTTAGTGTGATGCATGCCCAGTCATGTGTAATGCACATGACTAGTAGATGGGCTAGCCCAATCTAACCCAATATTATTATTGGATTTGAGCCTAAATATTGATTGAACTAAACTACTTGATTAGTCTAGATCAATTTAGGGCGATTCCGAATTAATTGACTTATTCAAATCAATTTAACCTAAATTGAACCTAATCTAGTCCAAATTATACTAGTCTAGGGTAGTTCCAGACCAGTTAAATGAGGATTAGAGATCGGTTCAGTTAGGTTCTAGTAAATTGAGTTCAATTGGATCGATTGAAGTAAGGTTCAAGTCAATTGAGGGCTAATTTGTATTATTTGATATTGATGATATTTGAAAGAGATATTTTAAATATGTTATTTCATCTAGACATGACTAGTGTGAGATTATGTTATTTCCCTACTGAAAGCAGGTAGGGCAATTCCCTTCGGGGATTAACGGGCCGTCAAACATGACGGTTGGACAGTTCCTTCATCCGCTGTTGGGAGGAACATGTCCCCAATTTGACAGGTGAGGGATACCACTTCATTCGCTATTGGGAGTGAGATATGAGTTTGCCTCCATCCGTTGATGGGAGAACACAAACTCATCCCATAGGATAAAGCCTCTTCATCCGCTGTTGGGGGAGTGCTCCTTCGGGTATTTGATATACGCCAATGGGATGATTGAATTTTGATTATATATTTATTTTAAGCTGACTTTTGGGGTTCCTACTTAGCATTGCTGAATTTTCTTTATTTTTTGATTTTCAGAGCAGCTTTCCTCTAGTACTAAATCATATTCTAGTGGAGAGCTAATCTTCCTCTACCGCTAGGTAGAGCCACTTGGATGATTCTTGAAGTTAACATCACTATGTTTACTTTTCTATTTATGATTTGATGAATAAAATAATTATAATAAATGTTTATAAATGATAAATAAAGTGATGTTTATCTACTTGGCCTGATTGTGTGGAAAGATATGAAAAAAAAAAATTCAGGATGTGACATCTTTTTATGGTATCAGAGCATGATCTAGGGCTTGTAGGTGTATTAGGTCCCTTGATCGACTCTAACCGATGATTATCTTTAACATATTATAGGAGTAATGGAGCCAATTCCAGATATTAGCGGTCCTGTCACGCGGGGTGCTCATGGTCGAAATGCTACTGGTCTACGCACTCGGAGAAGTGTTCGAACAAATAATAACTTGGAAGCTCCACGTATTGTAGAGCAAACCCAATCCTCACGTACACCTATCACTAATTATGGGCCAACTTCTTCGATTTCGCAGAATGCCCCTCATGCCCCAACACCCATCAATACTCAAGATGACGTATACGGAGTCCTCAATGCTATTAGAGGATACTTTGAGCGTCAGGAGGAGCGAGATATAATTCCACGGGGTAGGAATAATACCTTTGATCGTTTTAAGAGATTAGGACCACTAGTTTTTTAGGGCAAACTAGACCCAATCTTTGTTGAATGTTGGATTCGTCAAGTGGAAAAGACATTCGAAGCTATCAAATGTAGGAAAAATCATAAAGTACCTTTCGCATCTTTCATTTTAGAAGGGAAGGCAGACACTTGGTGGACCTAAAAAAAGAGGATGTTAGAGGCTAGAGGTAATGTGGTAACTTGAGAGCAGTTTAAGGATGCATTTTATGAGCAGTTCTTTCCTAATTAGATTCGCTTTGAGAAGCAACAAGAGTTCCTTAGCCTCCACCAAGGAAGTAGAACTGTAATGGAATATGATCATTATTTCATTGAGTTGGCCCAATTCTCTTCACATATTGCTTTCAATGAAAGTCAAAGAGCTCGTCATTTTGAGAGGGGACTTCGATCATCAATTAAAAAGTCCGTTGCGGTACTGATTTTAGCAACATATGCTGAAGTGTTAAATTGAGCTCTAGTGGTGGAGAAATTAGATAATGAACTACAACAAGAAAATGATCGAAAGCGACCTTTTAGTGCTGCACCATTTGCGTATAGGAGATCATATTCTAGACTCTCAAAGAAAGGCAAAGACAAACAGTTTAGGCATCAACAAGTAAGAGCTCTTAGTAATTAAGTCATCATAAGATGTTATTTCTGTGGGAAGATTGATCATGTTTCCACCTCATGCCCCATGGGACAACATGTATGTTTCTATTGTCAACAACCAGGGCACATGTCGAAGGATTGCCCTCGGAAGTAACATCAACGCCGAGCTCCACCCCAAACAGTTGGACAACAACAGCTAGGACCCAAAGAGGGAGGATATGCAAGAGTCTACGCACTAACTCATCAAGATGTTGAAGCCTCAGGATATATTATTAAAGGTATCATCACACTCTATGGCATGCCAGCATCTGTGCTTATAGATTCTGGTTCTACGTATTCTTTTATATCACCCTATTTTGCTATGAAACTGCATAAGAATCATGAGACAATGAGTAATATGTTAGTGGTAGTAACACTAGTTGAAAATTCTTTGATAGTTGATCAGATATATAGAAACTGCGTTATTACTATTGAAAGTCATGATTTATTAGTAGATCTTATTCTACTAGAATTTCAAGATTTCGATACTATCTTGGGTATGGACTAGCTTTCAGCATACCATGTAAGTGTTGATTGTTTCCAGAAGACTGTTACTTTCTCACCCCTAGATCAACCACTTTTCAAGTTTATTGGGATTCAAGAAAAGTTCCCTCCTATTATTTCAGCCTTAAGTGCTATCCAATTATTACTGAAAGGATGTCAGGGGTACTTGGCCTTTATTTCTAGAGAAGAATCTAAGAAGCTAATATTAAAGGACATCCCCATTGTACGAGATTTTTCAAATTTTTTCCTGAAGATCTACTTGCACTGCCACCAAATAGATAGATTGAATTTACAATTGATATTCTACCTGGCACTGCACCTATTTCTAAACCCCCATATAGAATAGCACCAATTGAGTTGGAGGAGTTAAAGAAATAGATTCAAGAGTTTTTGGAAAAGGGTTTTATTCGACCTAGTATATCACCTTGGGGTGCCTCTGTCCTATTTGTAAAGAAGAAAGATAAATTTATTCGACTATGCATCGATTATAGATAACTCAACCAAGTGACCATAAAGAATAAATATCCTCTTCCCCGAATAGATGACCTATTTGATCAACTTCAAGGTACTCAAGTATCTCGAAGATTGATTTGAGATCCGGGTATCATCAACTGAAGATAAGAGAAGGAGATATACAAAAAACTACTTTTAGAACAAGATATGGTCATTATAAATTCTTAGTAATACCTTTTGGACTCACAAATACACCAATTGCCTTCATGGATCTCATGAATAGGGTGTTCCACCCTTATCTTGATAAATTTGTAATTGTGTTCATTGATGATATCTTGATCTACTCCAAAAGCAGAGCAGAGCATGAACACCATCTTAAAATAGTTTTGGAAGTCCTAAGGCAAGAGAAACTATATGTCAAATTAAGCAAGTGCAACTTCTAGCTCAATGAAGTTATGTTTCTCGGTCATGTAATTTCGAGTGTTGGTATATCTGTTGACCCTCACAAGATAGAAGCTGTGATAAAATGGAAGTAGCTTTCTAATGTTTCGGAGATTAGAAGCTTCTTGGGTTTGGCCAGATACTATAGAAGATTCGTAGAAGGCTTTTTAAAAATAGCAGTACCATTGATCAGGTTGACACAAAAGAATATAAAATTCGTGTGGGATGATAAATGTCAATAAAGTTTTCAAGAATTGAAGAAGAAATTAACCAGTGCTCCTATCTTGGTGATTCCTTTAGGGGGAGAAAGTTTTGTAGTGTATAGGGATGCCTCACTACAAGGGCTTGATTGTGTTCTGATGCAAAATGAAAGGGTAGTTGCTTATGCATATAGGCAATTAAAGCCTCATGAGAAGAACTATCCTATTCATGACTTAGATCTAGCAACTATCATTTTTGCACTAAAAATTTAGAGACATTATCTCTATGAACAGACTTTTAAAATCTTCACAGAGTCTCAAATATATTTTTATATAGAAAGATTTAAATACGAGACAAAGAAGATGGTTGGACTTTTTAAAGGATTATGATTTTAATATCAACTATCATCCTAAGAAAGCTAATGTAGTTGCTGATGCGTTAAGCAGAAATACCTATAGTCTTGTAGCCTATATGAATATTCAAAAGAATTCAATGATGACAGAGTTGGCAGACTTAAAACTTAAATTTTTATCGGAGACAAATAAAGGTTTTCTTGCATATCTGATGGCACGATCATATTTGGTAGAAAATGTTAAAGGATGTCAGAAGGAATATACATATATTCAGATGATAGTTAAGGAGATAACTTAAGGATTTAGACCCTAATTCCTCCAAACCGAAGATGGTTCTATTACATTCTACAATCGACTTTGTGTTCTCGAAAGCCATCCAATAAAGATGCAATTATTGGAGGAGGCACATAGATCAAAATTTAATCTCCATCCTGGGATTACTAAGATGTATCGAGATTTACACCAAAACTACTGGTGGCATGGTATGAAGAGAAATATAGTAGAGTTTCTTTCTAAATGTTTGATATGCTAGTAGGTGAAGATAGAACATCGAGTACCTGCGGAAAAATTACAAAGGATTTCGATTCCTGAATGGAAATGGGAGCAAGTTACTATGAATATTGTGACAGGATTACCCAAGATTGAGAAAGGATATGACGGAATTTGGGTAGTAGTAGACAGACTTACTAAATCTGCTCACTTCTTCCCTATTAACAAGAAGTATTCATTGAATAAACTAGCAAGCTTATATATTAAGGAAATTATTCGATATCATAGGGTGCCAGTTAGCATTATCTCAAATAGAGATCCAAGGTTCACCTCTAAGTTTTGGGGAAGTCTACAAAAATCTTTGGGCACACAATTAAAGTTTAGTACCGCTTTTTACCCCCAAACCGATGGCTAATATGAAAGGACAATACAAATTCTTGAAGATCTCTTAAGAGTATGTGCTTTGGACCTTGGTGGGAGTTGGGATATCCACTTGCACCTAATTGAGTTTTTTTATAATAATAGTTACCACTCTAGCATACAGATGGCTCCATTTGAAGCCCTTTATGGAAGAAAGTGCAGATCACTTGTATATTGGGATGAGGTAGGAGAACAAAAGCTTTTGGGACCTCAATTAATTCAAAAAGATGCTGATAATGTTTGAATTATATGTCAAATATTATTAATAGCTCAAAGTCGTCAGAAAAGTTATGCAGATCGAAGGCGAAGAGATCTAGAGTTCGAAGTTGGTGAGCACATTTTCTTAAAAGTGTCGCCAACCAAGGGAGTTATGAGGTTTGGTCAAAGGGGGAAGTTAGCCCCAAGATTCATTGGCTCATTTGAGATCTTACAAAAGGTCGGGCCTGCGGTGTAATTTATTATTCTTTTTATAAATCCAGGATGTGATAAATTTACTGATTCATCACATGTCATATCTTACCAACCACTACAACTAAGAGATGATGTCACTTTTAAAGAATAACCAACCTAGATCTTATCACTTTTGAAGAACAATCAACCCAGATCTTGGAAAGGAAAGAACATATTCTAAGGAATAAAATTATACCTTTGGTAAAGATTTATTGGCAACACCATTCAGACCAAGAGGCAACGTGGGAAAGAGAAAAAGATATGCAAGAGCAGTATCCTCATCTATTCTATTAAGGTGAGATAAATTTGAGAACCAAATTTCTTATAAGAGGGGAGAAATGTAATCAAATCAAATATTTAAGTTATGAATTAAATTTTTTTCTTACTTACCATTGTAATTTAGGAAATCTTAATCTATTTCTTTGTTTGCTATTACGAATTAGGAAATAACTATTAAGCATTCCAAATAGGATGATATCATTAGTATATTAAATAGAAATAATTCATATTAAATAAATATAAAAATTAAAATAAATTTCCTTTAATGGAGGCTCACCTCCTCCTATTTAAGGGGAGAGATTTCTCTCATTCGTTTCTCACCTAGACGAGCTCAGCAATAGGAGGAACGAAAAGTTACACCCTGTTGACGAGAGGTAGGTTTCCCTACCTTTCTTGAAAATGAAAGTTTAGTTTTTATTTTGATTCTTTAAATGTTGAAAGATTTGTAGTTTGAAAATATTTATCAATTCTTTAAATGTCCAAATTTTATTGTTGCATTAAAATATGTTGAAAATTTTATAATGTTCTTTGATCCCTGCTTAAGAATTTTATTTTTAGATTTAAACATGTTAAAAATTTACATGTTTTATGTATTAAATATATAATATTTTCTAGCATTACAACTTATTTTTAATCTTATCTGGATTAGAATTTCTATTAGATTAAAATATGTTATCTAAAATTTTGATATTCTTTGATCTAAAATTTAAAATGTGTTATTATGAATGATTTAAAATTTATTTGACTAAAATATGTTGAAATTATACATGTGTTGAAAGTGTGATTTCTATTTGAATTTAGAATGCTATTTCCTTATATTAAAGCTTATCTCCCGATCTATCTTTTAATGTGTTATTATGTTTTTATTTATATAATTGTTAGTGAATATATGTTGTGGTATGAAATTGGATTGAAATTGCTCGCAGGCTAGGCCCAACTCATAGGTTAGGTCATAGCCCACTAACTAAACCTAGTCAATAAACCAGGCCCAGCCCATAGGCTAGGCCTAACCCATGGGTCAAGCCTTGGCCCGTAGGCTAACCCAGCCCAACCATCATGGGCGATCACATGCGATGCACATGACCAGTCCATGGGCCAAGGCTAGGCCAGCTTTGTATAATGCATACATAGTCATGTATAATGCACATGACCAATAGATGGGCTGGCTCAATCTAGCCCAATATTATTGTTGGAGTTGAGCCCAAATATTGATTAAACTAAACTAGGCTTGATTAGTCTAGATCGATTTAGAATAATTCTGAATTGATTGATTTATTCAAGTCAGTTTAACCTAAATTTAATATAATCTAGTCCAAATTATACTAGTCTAGGGTGGTTCCAGACTAGTTAAATGAGGATTAGAGATCGGTTCAGTTAGGTTCTAGTAAATTGAGTTCAATTGGATCGATTGAACTAGGGTTCAAGTCAATTGAGGGCTAATTTGTATTATTTGATATTGATGATATTTAAAAGAAATATTTTAATTGTGTTATTTCATCCCGATATGGACATGACCAATGTGAGATTATGTTATTTCCCTACCAAGAGCAGGTAGGGTGATTCCCTTCGGAGATTAGCGGGCCGTCAGACGTGGCGGATGGACGGTTCCTCCATCCGCTTTTGGGAGGAACGTGTCCCTACTTTGGCGGGTGAGGGATACCACTTCATCCGCTGTTGGGAGTGCGATATGAGTTTGTCTCCATCCGTTGTTGGGAGAACACAAACTCATCCCGTAGGATAAAGCATCTCTATCCGCTGTTGGGGGAGTGCTCTTTCGTGTATTTGATATACGCCAATGGGATGATTGAATTTTGATTATGTATTCATTTTGAGTTGACTTTTGGGGTTTCTGCTCAGTGTTGCTGAATTTTCTTTATTTTTGATTTTCAGTGCAGCCTTCTTCTAGTACTAAATCGAATTCTAGTGGAGAGTGGACCTTCCTCTACTGCTAGGTAGAGCCACGTGGATGATTCTTGAAGTTAACATCACTATGTTTATTTTTCTATTTATGATTTGATGAATAAATAAATTATAATAAATATTTATAAATGATGAATAAAGTAATGTTTATCTATTTGGCCCGAATGAGTGGAAAGATATGAAAAAAAAAAATCAGGATGGCAGTCACATCGATCTACGTATCCCAAAGCGGGAACTTGTTGCTTATAAGTGGAAGGGACAATTTACATAACCTATTTAACCTTAGAACGCTAGAAATTTGTGGGACGTTATGAGCTAATGGCAATAGAGTTGCATCAAACTGGAGTCGGCCGTGTATTAGCTCTGAGGAGAAGTGCGTCACGGTGGGATCAGTTGATGGATCTATCTATATATGGTCAAGACTAAACAATGACATGCTGAGCATTTTTGGAAGGGCATTCTTCACCAGTTCTTTCATACGCATATAGTGGACTGGGGAACTCAACAGCTTATGCTGATAAGAATGGAAATTTGTGTATATGGTGTTGATGGATGATCAATCTCGTTAGGTGTTTGGAACCATAAATGTCATACTTTTACCATCATTATTCTTCCTATAATTATGCTATTTTAAAATACGGAAATAACCTTTATGCTAGGATTGAAATCAAATACATAGATCTCGTTTAACGATGTGTACCTTTTGATGCCATCTTTCAAAGATGCCTGTTTGATCTGCTAAACACCGTCTTTAATCCAAGATTGCTGCAAGCACCGTCGTTGCGAAATCCGAAATCTGCAAGGAGTAGACCCCTTCTCCTCTCTTTCTATCCTTTCATAGGACCAACTAAATTGATCTAGATTAATGGTTTTTAGGGAGAGGGTTTGGGGAGAGAGTTGAGGAGAAAACTGTAATCCCTCAATGGAGACGAAGAGGTGTGTCTGTATGTTGTACGTGTTAACGTGTCCTCAGTCCCTAGAGGTCCTGTCTTTTTATAGGTGAGAGCAGAGGGTCTACAATAAGATCTTAGGAGATTTCCTCCCATCAAGGTTATCTCCTAAGGAATCGTTCTGGACTTCTATTCTATTATTTCAATGGAACCCAATTAGTTATATTATACATCTTATCCAATTATAAAGGGCCACAAAATCTAACATTCTCTCACTTGGCCCATTAATTGATAAGATATAAAAGAGATGTTCAAAATCAAAATAAATAAAATAAAATTTTGTTTGAAAATAATTTTACCTAATTGGATTCCAAAGAATTTTGAAAAGCATTTTATACATGGCAATGTTTTAAAATAAGCCAATAAGTCCAATAAACATAATAATACTATATTAAGTCCAACTATTAATGCGAGTCATAGCGGTTGTATTTCATCAATGTCATACTCCCTTCTATGTACCACAACATTGTTAGTCTTTCCTAATATAGTCCATAAT